>PVIY010005264.1:58139-96002 GCA_004026745.1 Myrmecophaga tridactyla
TTCATTAAAATGTTTCTCAGCAGCAATTCAACTTACTAGCATAACAGGTGACAAAATTAGTGGCATATATTAGAAAATATATATGGGAGAAGAAATATGTACAATCGTAAAAAAAAAGGTAAAATATCTAGAAATAAATTTTACAAAATCTATGCAAAATCTGTTTTATAAATGAAGAGATAAAAAAAGACTTGAATAAATAGAAAGGCTTTTCCTGTTCTTGAATAGGAAACCTCAATATTAAAATGATGACGTTTCCCTAAACAAATTAGACAACCTATGTGCCTTCGGTTGACTGCTGTAATTTAGTGTTTAGCAGAGATATTGCTAAAAGGTTTCCTTGAGAATGAAATATACCCCATTTATTTTCCAAGTGAGAACAGCTATAAAACTAGATGACAAAAGAGATCGGTGGTAGCATAGAACTGTTATCTTTGCTTTAATACCACTGGCCAAGTGACCAAAATAGTCTTCAGGTGACATCTGAAGTAAATGCATTGCTTGGTGTGAAAGTCTAAATTTCTAGCCAGACAAATTAGGTTCCAAGTGTAAGTTTTACAAAATAGTTGACTTTACTCAAGGAATCTAGTTAGGGATTCCTAAAAAACTAAACTCAAATAATGCATTTCATATTATTTTATTTGGAAAGCTTTAAATAATCTTTTGAGCTGAACTTTGGTGCATATGTGAAGATATATCCGTGTCAGCAAATAGTTTTTGAGTAAATTCAAATAATCTACTTGGTCATTTTTCTATTCAAGGCCAGCAAGTGTATTAGTAATTTCTCCATAGTATTGTGTTTGTTCTTAAAAACACAGAATGATGACAAAAAGAGGATTCTTTGTTACTTCTTCAACAGGTATCCCTTTAAAAAGTGCTTAATTTGTAAATTTAACATTTCAGTCTTGATTCTCTATTTTTACCTATTACTTGTGCCTGAGAAGACAGATTCTCCCTGTGGTTGATGAGTCAAAACCTCCTAAAACCAAATAGAGGGAAGAGGCATGAACAAATATACCAATGGTCTCGCCTAAGACTGATCTAGAAACATCTAGAAGCTTGCCTTTCACCATCCTCCATCAAAAGAGTAGGTTCACAGGGCTGGCATAGACTCTCAGGAAGGAATCCAGATTGGACTTTCAAGCTGAAAAATGTGCAACTTAGCCTCTTAGCTGCCTGGTTACAGAGGCGCAGATGCCTTCCTGAAAACTTACCGGAAAGTGAGAGACTTTATTTAAAAGTGTCATCTGTGCAGGAAAAAAAAAGGCAGAAAAAAATTAAAGCATACCCCTTTTAAAAATTCAGTTCATTTATTAAATTAGGCAGAGTACCAAGAGTTGTGTCAAGCATTCTGTCATGGAGGTTTGCATTTTAATCCTCTCAGTTATAGGTAATACATTAAATGAAAGAAATTAATAGGATCATAGATTTAGGAAAGATGTTTCTCATTTAACTTATTAGGGCTAAATTATCCATACGGTGTATAACATTCTTATTACTTATATTGCAATTGAATGAATGGGATTTTGTTTAGTCATTTTATTTAACTATTCCTGCACAAAATATAGCTCAAATATCGAACTGTGGTCAGAAAGTGTGACTATCTAAGGACTTCTTTTTACTGCTCATTCAAAAACTAATTATTAAATGTTTCCTAAATAAAATGCATAATAGATATTTGTTTTTGATGGGAAATTATATGAAGGTAATCTCTGATGCATAATTATGAAATTTAACTTTTAATGTGGGCATTCATAATAGTTTGCGCATCTCACATTTTCTATTGGATTTGAAGCTTTATGGGTGATGTGTCTGGAATAAATAATTGTGGGAGAAAGACTATCTGCCTTGCCAGGCAGACGAGCTCATTTAAGCAATAAGTAAATAAAGTAAAAGATCACAACTGGATCATCTTAACTTTTAAGCAGATGTGAGATCTCTAGTGTAGTAACATATAGGCTGCCATATTCATTCTTTCACACATGTCATCAAGAACGTACTCTATGGCAGACACTGACAAAGGCAGCAGGATTTAAAAATACCATGTCTCTTTCCCAAAGAATCACACAGTCTAGTGGGCCTGGGGAGGTCTACTAATTATTCATTAGGATGCAGTGCAATTTGCTATGCAATAGAAACAGGTACAGTTTGCCATAGGGAGTAGTCACTAACTTTTTGGATTAAATTAGGAAATATTTCACAAGAACAGTGACCTTTGTTGGCTAGTGAAGAGTTATGGTTCTGGGTGAACCAAGGAGGAGATGGGCACTTCATGCAGAGGACACAGCCTATGGAAAGGCACAGAGAAAGAAGGGAGAGACTCAAGCTGCTGCAAGGCCATGTTGTTCAGTTTGACTCTAGCAGCTGTAGCAGGCCCCCTTTGCAGGGATGGTGTTCAGTGAAGCCCTTTCCGTGGAAGTTAATGAATAATTGGTCTTATAGGTCATGGTAAATATATGCAGTTCATCTTATAGGACAATTTAAAAGTTGGGATTGTGACATATCAGATATTCTTTTGAGATATGTTTGAAAGTTTGGAGAAATAGGTATGAGAGTGGGACTGACTCAGCAGATGAGTTAGGATGCATATCTGTCAGGAGCCCATTGGGTGGCACACTCAATCTAGAATAAATCAAAAAGATTGTATGCACACATGGATTGATTTCAAAGGTATGGGAAGAATGTGTGGAAATCACAAAGGGTAGTGCCATATTCGCAGCAGTGTTGCTATTACCATGTTTAGGCCCAAAGGGATGAGGAGAGTGACAGATGACAGCAACCTAGACAAGGAAGGTGGCCTCAAAAGAAGCAGTGACCTTCTGTTAGAATATAGTCATCTGAAAGACTTTGGGGGAGGTGGGGGGAGGTGGGGGAAGCTTCCTGCTGAGGCTCTCTCTTGGCCAAACTCAACCTGAAACCTGACAGCATGGCCTCCTAGGGCACAGAGCTTGGTGGAAAGGGATAATGAGCAGATCTTGAAGGGCAACCAAGGATATCCACTGTTGTAGTGATTCTCATCTAACATAAGCAAGGTTGTTGGGATAGAGAGGAGAGGTGGGATTTGAATATGTAAAAACCATAGTAGCCAGGATATGGCTTAATTGTGATAAATGTGGCATATAATAGTCAAATATAATTCCAAGATTTCCAGCTTGGGTAAGTAAAGAGATGCAGGCAATGGTGTGGTGAGGTAGTACCATCCATCAGGGACACCCTCTGCCATTCTGGACCATTTCTCTGCCAATTCTAAACCATTATTCTCCCCTCCTCATGTTAAGGCTCTTCCTATCGTGAAGTTCATACAAGAAATCCAACTGTAATCCTTCTTGTTGTGTAAACCTCATGACCTCCCCATCATTAATGTGGTTCACCGGACACTGAGCCCTGTCTGACACTGCCCCTTCTAGATGACTGCAAAATCAATGTGGATCTGACTTATCAAAAATTACTTATTCCAGCAATTCCCTCTGGATGACACCTAGTCACCCAGAACTTCTGTACTTTAGAAATATTTTCTTTCTTAAGTATATTTTCTTAATCACATCAAAGTATATTACACATCAGGGCTAACTCTGACAAGTTCTTATTCTTCAGCTCTCTCCTTTTACATGTCATGTATGTTATCAAACTACATTAATTAAATCATGTTCAAGAAACACTGGTGGCTCAGCAGAAAAATTTATTCTGCCTAGCAAGTTTGATCTTCATGAAGAATGTAAATGCTACATATAATTTGAATACAGAAACATTAGAAATGTGTTAGTTCTAGAAGGCAGAAGGGGATTCTAAATAAAGAGACTATTATGTTCAACCAGATGAAGGTTTAAAATACTATGCATATTAGCAACTGCAAGTAGTTCATTACTAGACAGAAAAATCCTCAAGTTGAAATACTGAGAAAAATGTGTACTAGATACATCTCATTTCTTTTTATTATGAGGGTTATAGAATGGGACATGTAGAAAAAATTACTGTTATCATTTAGTCAAGAATCAACTCATTAATAGAAATGTAATAAGGTCTATATCTAGTATTTTTCGATAGGCTGCTGATTTAATAGCCATATATATGGACATGACATTATCTATATCTATGATATTAAAACAAGGAAGCCAATTATTCTACAAAAATGATCAGCTGCTTGTCAAAGGTGAAGATTGTCTGTTTGTAGGTTCAATCCTACATAAAAAATATACTTTCCATTGTTTGTGATCAAAGAATGCAGAGTTGATTTTATTTCTTGCATTGTTCCTTGCACAGACAGTTGAGTTCTGAATATTTTTTTTAGTCAAGTTTTTTTCTTGGCAGATGTCCGTGACAGATTGTGCAAAATGAGACCATTGATAGGTGGATGCTAATGAGCAGAGGAGAGCTGTTTTTCCTGAAGAATTTGCCAGACAAGAACAACAGCTGAACAAATCCATTGTGAAATTTAGACCTCTAGAATGGTGAACGACTCGAACAACCTTGGAGTATATAAGATACAGTTCTCAAAAACAAACAAACAAATAAACAAAACTAAAGCTCCATAAAGTGACGAAATTGCTTTTATCTCTAATCTTTATACCAGAATCTGCATTTTAAGTCGGAATCAGGCCAGGAGAATCACAATTACATTGTTCCCTTAATCTCACAGATTTAAGCAGGGAATGCTATGCGTCACTCATCTTGGATTTATTTTCCATTAAAAATTCATGAAGTTTGCTTGCACCTGATGAAAAATTCTGCATTGCCTCCTATAATCTGGTCATTTTGTCAGACAAGCACAGCATTTTAATGTCAAATGCAGAGCCCTGGTTGGAACTCAGTGTGGTTTCATTCTCATCTCCCTAGTTTTTCCGCACGCAGCTGGTTTCACCCAATGTGGCATTTTTATATTAGAGAAACACCTTCACCATTAAATGCCAAAGGGAAATGAATTTGATTTTATCCTTTTGTGATTGAACTCAGGATATCCACATTTGGAGGACATCTATTCTAATGAGTTATTGCAGCATGTTTCATTTCCTTATATTTTTTGAATTTTATCTTTGTTAATCTTGAACAGTAACTTGCCTAAAATTAACCAACATCCATTTTAACCAAATTAGAATAACTCTGAGGATAATTTCTCCTTCTTCCAGAGCATAAATCATATGTGTTAACTTATTCTCTTCCCTGGTACTCCGAGGCAGTAGGAGAGTGGATAGTCTGGAGTTTGGACGTGTGGGTGGGTGATTAATGATCGTACAGAAAGCACTTCTAATTGTTGCTAATGAGCCCCTTATGCCTCTAACTGAGCACCTTAATCACTGCACTGTCATTTTCTCTTTCTATCTGTCTCTACTATTAAAGAGGGCTCCTCAGAACAGGACTACGTTTATGTAGCTTTCAATTCCTAGGACCCAGAACACTGCTCAGTATACATTACATTGAATTTCAAAACTGTTTAATTTCAAGACATTTTATTTGGGAGAGGTTATGAGAAAGGTCTTCTACATCAAACTGTGGCTTTACTACTTGTTACCTGGTTGACTGTATCAGTTTTCCAGCGCTAAAACACATATCATACAATGTGATGGCTTAAACAATGGAAATTTCTTGGTTCATGGCTTTGAGGCTAGAAGTCCAGGCATCAGCAGGGAAATATTTTTGTTCTTAAGGACTGGTGTCTGCCGGATGATTCTTGGAGCTTCTTGGCTTTTCCATTTCATGGTGATTTTAACTCCTTGCTTTTCTAGGTTCCATTGTCTTCCAGTTTCTATTTGCTCCCCTTGAATTCTTGCTAATCCCCATGGTTTCTCTCTGTGTCCAATTTTCCTTTGCTTATAAGGACTTCAGTTGTATTGGATTAAAGCCCACCTGCTTTCAGTTTGGGCACATCTCAATTAACATCTGCGAAAGTCCTATTTACAAATGAGTTCACACCCACAGGAGCAGAGTTAGGATGTGAACATGACTTTTGTTGGGGGAATATGAATCAATCCCCACAGTGACCTTAGGCAAATATAGTCAACATTCAACCATTCCAAGCATATTTTCATTCCCTTTTTGTCATAGAATCTTGACTTTTGTTCTTCCTTTGGGGAAAGAGGATGTGGGTTGAGTGGTTTGACTCTAGACCCAGTTCAAGAGACGGTCCTGATCCAGGCAATATATACATTTATCCACTGAATACAGTGGTGGGTTCACAGGTGGGCACACCTCCAAGTCATGCCCAGGTGCGTGGGGCCAGGGCTAGTCAAAACTCTTGGGAAAAGAGAATCTCCTGGAGGACTTGTGGAACACAGACGGCTAGACCCCACCCACAGAGTTCCTGATTCCCTAGATTTGGAGTGAGTAAAGAATTCCCACTTCTACAAGTTCTAGCTAATTATGATGCTGAAACCCCCCTCTCCCAACCCTTGAGAACCACTACTTTAAGGTCACATTGTAATAATTCTCAGGAGATTGCTTGTGCCAAGAGGGAGAGGAAGGGCACTGGGAGATTTTTCTTCTTTTCATAGCATTTTACTGCTCCCTTCAATTTTTTTTTTTTTTTTTTGCATGGGCAGGCACTGGGAATCAAACCCCATCTCCGGCATGGCAGGCGAGAATGCTGCCTGCTGAGCCACTGTGGCTTGCCCTCTGCAATTTGGTTTTAAAGCAGATTCGTAAAATCTCTAAATTAATTAAATTCCTAAATTCAAAAGGGAAGACCATCAACTATTTGCATGTAAAATATTGAAAGTGAAATCAGGATCCATGTGGAAAAAATGGCCCATTTTACTTTTTACAATAGCAGGTTGATTATTTAAAAATATGACTCCATTTTTTGTTGTTGTTGTTAAAGGCATATTTTTATCCCCACTAGAGTGCTCCTCAGAAAACAGATTGCAACGAACCCTAATTCATATAGTCTTTAATGACTTCAAATCCCATTCCATATCCTGGAAATAAGTTAATTTTTATTTCAGATTATTTTGTTCTTGTGCTTTCTTAACTCTGATACTGCATTTTTTTATCTTCCAAATCCATTTGATTTTGGCCCAAGTCTGAAATTCAGTCTTATTTCCTGAAGTTGACCCAAATCAAACAATCCAATAACTTTCATGCAAATCTTTGTATGTGTATGGATTTGACTGGAGATTTGGCTGCAGAGTAATATTACCCTGAGGAGCTTTCAAAAAATACCTCTGCCCTGAGGACCAGATCAGATCAATTAAATAAGAGTATTCGAGAGTATGATTGGGATTGAGTTTTTGTGGTTTGTTTGTCTCTATTTTTTAGCTTCCTAGGTGATTCTAGCATGCTTGCCTAGAATGAAATCACTGTTCTAGGTGCCGCAAGCCAACCACAGATTTGTTTTGTTTTTTAACTCTTCGTTAGCTCATCATAGTGCATGCTACAAAGATTTGCAAGAGAACAGTATGCCGATATTTATTGAATGAATGAGTTGTACAGTATAAGACAGAGAACTTGCAAAAATATTCTTGACACACCTTTGCTACTTTATGGGATCATTGGTTTGGAATTTGACTCTTACTCTGGGCTCCTCTCTACTTTTACTATCTAATATATAAAAAGATAATTTTGCATTATTATGATCATAAACAGAAGCATCTAATGCCAGTTATCAACCTTTCAGAAGCAAATTTAATTAATATTTACAAGAAAACATAACTGTTAGACATATGTCAACAGTTACATGATTTACACATGGGTGAGAAAATAAATGTCATAACCTATGCTATTTATGAGTGGCTCAAGAAACAGCACATAAAACATTAGACCACAGTTGTTACAGCACCAGATAGGAAAAGAAAAGATTCCTTATTTCTCAAACAAGAATTTTTTTGGTATGTGTGTAAATCACAGGTGGCTTTTAGTAGTTCAGAGAAACATTCTCAAATTGTCTCTCAATAGTACATATTGAGCAATGCTTAAAGCTATTAAAAACTGCTGATATAAACATGAAATTATAAAACCATAAGTATTATTTTTAACTTCCTAGAAATTAATATATTGTTTTAATAAACTCTTTCTACTACTGACTGTCACTATAAAGAATCATCTGCCAGTGTTCACATGCAAGATAATGTATTCACATTTATTACCACAAACATCCTTATTAATATTTTATAGAATGACTGGCACATTAAAGTGACATTAAAACACTGAGGGGCTGCTGTCTTGTTTATTTTATGCTTTTATTTGAATTCTGTAGTAGCAAAAAAAAAAATCAATGTTTTTAGGTGTCTCAATTGAATTTTAGACAAATGTAGAGAATAGTAACCATCTTTAATTCATTCATTGTTTATCTTTGCTATTCTAAATATAAAATATGCTGGTCAGTGAGAAGAAAAATAGTAGGATAACAGCAAAAACAGAAAAGTAACTGTTAATCTTTTAAAAGAAACTTTGAACATGGAGTTCATTCTTTTAAAATAGCATCTTCCCTATGTCAGACACTGGTAGGCATCACGGAAGTTTGGCAGCCATTCTTCTCTTGTGCGTGTCTTTAGAGCAGCAGTTTTCTAAGGAATATTCTGTGATCATGGACATCTCTATATGGCACTCCTTTCTCCTCCCCTCCCCTCTCCTTCCTTCTCTACCCCTTCTCTCCCTTTCTCTTGTGTCTCTCTCTGACTCTCTCTCTCTCTGTTCTTCTCTCTTTTCTTCCTCACCCCCTCTTTTTCTATCACTAATCTTCTATCTCAATATCTTTTTTTCCCTATTTTACAATAATTATTATTTATAAGACCCTACTATAGACCCTGTATTAGACACTGGAAATAATCAAAACATCCATGCTTCTAAAAAGGATTTTGGAACTTTAATTTTTTGAGTCTTATCTTTTTTATAATATATTATAGTTTAGTCCTCAATTTATAATTTACTGAAATGCTGTTATAAGAAATACCACATTTCCTCTAGACTCCTCTTACTCAAAGTGGAATTTGAGGACCGGTAGTATCAAAATAACCTGGAAACTTGTAAATAATAAAAGAAAAGGGAAAAAAACATATCCCTATCTGTAAGAAATACTCTTGCTTTATTAAAATTATTTTTTGGTGAAGGAAAAAGTTCTAAGAATAGTCTAATTTCTGAAATGCTAGAATATGGAAAAATTAGAATGAAGAAATAAAATATTATATAGTTTACCAGAGACTTTAGTTATTTTTACTTTGTCAGTCAAGTTTATCAAGGATTCCCAAGTTGATTCACGGAGTTAAAAACACCTTTAAGAATAATCTAAATTTGTATCTATACAGTGAGAGCTCACGGTAGGATAAGTGGATAAGCCTTTTCCCCTTTAGGCTTCTGTAAAGGAAGATGAGAACCTGCCTTCTTTAAATCCTCTTCTCAAGAGCTCTTGAAGCCTTGGGCCACCACTTGACCCTGCTTGGCGCTCAGTTAGATGCCTGGGAAAGCTGTCCTTTGTTTCTCCCTCATGCTTTGTGGCTTACCTCTGGCTTCAGCCACCTCACCTTCTGCCCTTTCCCATCCCTTGAAAATCAATAACCTCCTACATTCTTGTCAGGAGAGGATATTGTCAATCAGTGCTCAAAATTCAATTTTCTAAAACTGATACAGACTCCTGATATACCTTTTCCAACACAAGAGAATATAAAGATGACTCACACAGTGAATAGCATGGAATCCAGTTTGACACGACCAATACCGAGTATTTCTTCTTAAATGTCTAAGAACGCTTTTTGAGGCAGTGACATCTATTTATCAATAGAATACATTATCCAGGCCCAATGAAAAGATGGCAATGATTCCAAATAGGGAGAATTCAAATAAGGGAGAGATAAATCCACCATTTCTAGAATCCTTTTCAATGCCAACTTTCCATTTCTATTTTGGACTTGCTCATTGTTTTTTCTTGTTTTTCTTTTAATTATTATTATTACATGTCTCTTGCTGCTATTTTCTTTCTCCTAAAACACGACCTTAAAACACTCCCATCAGAAACATTTCTCTAAAAAGAATTTAGCTAACGATATCCAAGAAGGGTAAAATTCTCTGGGTTATTTTGCTTTTAGACTCAAAACCTCTCAAAGGGAGAAATTTAATATTAGAAAAGTTGAATATTGGATTTTTGAAACAATTTGTATTCTCTAAGTTTGTTCCAAGAAACAGGACATTCAGAAAGAGATCCTCATTTTTAAATTATGCTGCAAGACCACTAAAATCTGCTAACATGGCAATAAGAATGGGAAATCAGTGATAGGGTACATCACTAGGACATTGTCATTCCCTGATTTGAAATGTTTGGTTTTCCTTTGCATGAAAAATAAATTCCAAATTTCAGAACATGGATGCAATGCACCTTACATGTTCCCAAAATTGTCTGTTGCATCTCCCTTTCCTTTTTCTATACATTGCATGTTCTAACCCCTCCTAACTCTTCATCATTAAAGGAAAGTATCCTCTGCTCACATACTACACTGCCTTACTCTTTATTTTGCTTAATTCTTCTTCTGCCCTTCTCTAATGGCAAACTAGTAATAATCCTTCAGAGTTCACCTCGAAGATGCTAAGATGCTCTTCCCTTTTCCCTGTCTGTGACAGCTTCCATTACATTCTATTGTGTTCAGTTACCATAGTTTTCTTCTCTATCATTCGAATCTAAATTCTAAAACAAGAGGAAAGGTTTTATTGATCATTTATCCGTACCATAATGCTTGACATTTGACAGGTACTTAAGAAATGTTTAATAAGTGATTTTATCAGTTAGCTTAGGGCAAGTTCAATTGTGATTAAAACAAAAACAAAACCTTGAAACAGTGTTCAATAGTTCTGGGCAACCATGGTTTAGTTCTTAAGTAACCTGTCCATCTCCAGATCAACTTTGATCCTTCAGGTCATCTTCATTCCAGGACCCAGGCATGTGTAGGCCATTGCTGGTCTAACAGAGAGAGTTGAGAGAGAGATGGTGGAACCACACAATAGTTCTTAAAGCATCTTCTTTAAAGAGGCCATTTTCACTCACAATTTTATTGGCCAAGGCAAGTCATATGGGCAATCAACGGGACTTGTTCTCATTACAAGGAACTTGAGATTCCTAGAGGGCAAGTAATTAACCAAACCATGCAGCTCATAAGTGGCAGAGCCTATAAATACTTGGATCTTCATACTGTTTCTCCATAAAGGATTTCATGAACAAACACGATTCTTAAAAAAAAATAGAAAAAATAGCAATAGGCTGCTATTTAAGCCATAGTTTGGTTTACTAATTAGATAGTGAAGTATCCATGCTCTCATACAGTATGTCACACATCTGGGGCAATAGTGGTTCTCAATCTGGGGACTGCCCCTCAGGGGACTTTGACAATACCTGGTGTTCTAGTTTGCTAGCTGCTGGAATGCAATATGCCAGAAACAGAATGGCTTTTAAAAAGAGGAATTTAATAAGTTGCTAGTTTACAGTTCTAAGGCCGAGAAAATGTCCCAATTAAAGAAGTGTATAGAAATGTCCAATCTAAGGCATCCAGGGAAAGATACCTTGGTTTAAGAAGGCCGATGAAGTTCAGGGTTTCTCTCTCAAGTAGAAAACACATGGCGAACACAGTCAGGGCTTCTCTCTCAGCTGGAAGTGCACATGGCGAACACGGCATCATCTGCTAGCTTTCTCTCCTGGCTTCTGGTTTCATAAAGCTCCCCGGGAGGCGTTTTCCTTCTTCATCTCCAAAGATCGCTGGTTGACAGACTCTGCTTCTAGTGGCTATGTCATTCTGCTCTTCTCTCTCTGAATCTCTCATTCTCCAAAATGTTTTCTCTTTTATAGGACTCCAGAAACTTATCAAGATCCACCTAAATGGGTGGAGACATGTCGTCACCTAATCCAACTTAACAACCACCATTGATCAAATCATATCTCCAGGGAGATGGTCTGATTACAGTTTCAAACATACAGTATTGAATAGGGATTATTCTGCCTTTATGAAATGGGATTTAGATTAAAACATGGCTTTTCTAGGGGACATACATCCTTTAAAACCAGCACACCTGGTGACATTGTTGTTTATCACAACTAACTGGGGAGGGCCATCTGGTATCCACTAGGGCAAGGCCAGGGATGTTACACAACAGCCTACAAAACACAGAACAATCTTCCACTACCAAGAATCATTAGGCCAAAAATGCCAGTAGTGCCAAGGCCGAGAAACCCTGGTCTAGGACATAGATAAAATATTTAGGTGCCTTTAAATATAAAGGACCTCATTAAAATAAATAATTATAGGAGGTCATTTCCAATCTTGCTTAAAATCTCTATCATTAATTTGACCTCATATCAATTTTAAACTACCAGCACAGATAATATATTCATATATCCCTAAAAAATTATCCACTATTTATTTTAGAAACAATTCACACTCTATACAGATGTAGCTGAATGATGTCATTCTGTAGGAAGGTGACCTTTGGTGGAGAGGCTTTAAGTGCTAGAGGATGAAGTTGTCCATCCGTCAAGGAGCTCAAGAGGCAGAAACTGCTGAGAGGCTCAGCCAGCTCTTGGAACGAAACCACTTTTTGATGCACTCAGTGACAATTTTCCTCTCCCACATTGCTATGAATGCACTTTATATTAATTAGCTAATGACTCAAGTGTTTAATAATGAAAATTCAAGTAAATAATCACTACCATTATTGTCCATTCAGCCTCCTCTTATTGCACGAGAATACCTTAATGTGTATAGGATAGGCAATATTATTTCCTTATTATATTAGACTCTTGCTTTTTTCTTGATATAGCCTTTGAATTATTTCTAAAAATTTTCATGTTAATGCAAAATTTAAAACAGAGTGTACTAAGGTATTTTATAACTTAAATCTTGGCCTTATAAACAACTTCACTGGTCAATTTATGTTCCAATTTTGCTTTTATTTACTTTTCTGAGTTACCTCAAGTGATTTATGTGGTGTCATATATCAACAAAATAAATTAAGTACAATTTTTAATATAAACGTGCCTCAAGCATATTTAGTTGACAACATGGGTTGAAGACTCAAATAAAGCACTATTGCGTCAATGCTGCAAATCCTTACCTGACATTTTGCTCATAAAAACAAAATTGGCTTGTTTGTGAAGGTGACCATCATGAGGATTTAAGAAAATACATCAGTCTAAAAGTTGTTGAGCTTTTACTGTAAAGGGCTAGATTTTTAGGTATTGTAGGCCATATGGTCTCTGCTGCAACTTTTCAACTCTGCCGTTGGAACACAAAAGGAGCAAAAGATACTCTATAAACTAATGGGTTGGCTGTGTTCTGACAAAAAGTTACAAAAGTAAGTGGCTAGTCCAATTTGCCCTAAGGGATGATACAATTGTGCCCTAAGGGAGTTTGCTAGTAACACCTTAGTCAAATCAAAGGAGCAGTCACAATTATATAAAAAAAAGAAAACCTCTCCCCTAATGATACCCCAACTACTCCACAAATTCTCTAGCTGATTCATCAAAAATCTCTACCATCTGACCCAAACTCTGTTCTCAATATTTTTTTTCTCCTAAGCTCGTGTACATACCCACACACCAACCTAATGAACCATTTCTATTATCTATATGGAGTTAAGAATTTTGTGGTCTGTTATTCCTACCTTCCCTGAAATAGTAAGCATTCTACTCTAAATCCCAGCTCTGGAATTAGATGCTTCATGTTGGAGGCATGACCCGGTAGTCATGGTTTGTTTTTGACACTATCAGGTAGTGTTCTACATTTAACACAGGATGTCAAAACTGCAGGGTGTGGAAAAGCATGGGCTTTAGAGTGGGACACTATAGATTTGAATCTCAGCGCTACCATTTGTTAGTTAAATAACTGTGCAAGATGCATGATATCTTTGACGTTTATTTTTTTCATCAGCAAAAGTAGACAATTAATACCTACATAAAAGTACTATGTTAGGTATAAATTAGTTAGATGAAATAGCACCTACCTGGGCTTGGTGATGTCAGTTGAGTTATTCACACCTCCTCCTACCTCTAGGGAGTCATCATAACCATACAATGAATCTAAAAACTAACTAACTAAATAAGGGTTACAAGGCAAATTCACCCAGTAAAACTTTTCTGTTCTTATTCAGAATACTAAAGGCATTATGATGTGGAAGAAGAAAGATGAAGACAATGGAACAGAAATGAGATTTCTGATATAGACCCCAGCATCTAGGGGAATTGATTGATGATACAATTGTGGGCAGAAAAACTGTTATTTAATAAATGTGAAAAGGAGATAAAAGATAAGTTCCAGATAGCTCAAAGATGTAAAACATTAAAAATGAGATCATAAATAAAATGGAAGCAGTATGATAGAATCTATTCACAGTAATTGAATGTGAAGGCCTGAATTTTCAGTTGCCATTAATAAGAGATTGAAAAATTCGAACTTAGAAAATTAATAACAACAAAATTTATGGATGACAATAAATTCCAAAAATTAAATCGAAAAGCTGATAACAAAATGGAAAAAAAAAATCATGTACTTGACAAAAAGGTAATTTTCTTAATTTAAAAAAAGCTTATGTAAATTGAAAAAAAGATGAACATATCAATCTCTCAAAAGAGCCAGGAGTTAAACAATATAGCAAAAAATTGCAGGCAAATGATGTTCAACCTCAGTAACAATTGAAGAAACTGAAGTAACAATTGAAGAAATGCAAAGTATGAGAAACATTGTACTTTTTTCCTATTAAACTGTCAAAAATTAAGATAGTTTGATTCCCCCAGTGTGACCCAGCATGTGGATAAATGGACTATTTCACTGGGGTTGGGAGTATAAATTGTTGCATTCTTTCTGGAGGACAATATCTTATCAATTTTTAAAATATACCCTTTGCCTACTGCTAAAGATTTAAGCTATTACTACATGTATCAAAGTTTACCAAATTTATGTACAAGGATAGTCATTGCAGAAATTTCTGTAAGAGGAAAATGCTGAAAACAGCCAAAATGTTATTTGTCAAAAGGGGACAGATTTATATGATACCATATATAAATATAACAGTATACTCTACCATCACGATAAATAATACAATATTGATGTGTGTGCTTGCATGAAAAAATCTCTAAGAGCTATTTTAATGGAAAAAAGGAAAGATGCAGAATAATATATAGGATCCTTTTTTGTGAAAGTAGATTTCAAAATAGCTACATATAGATGGATAAATGTACATTTTGGAGGGGAAATAAACAAGAAACTCATAGTGGTTTGCTTGGAGAGAGAGACAGGTAGTAGGCATTATTTAATAAATGTGAAAGTTAACAAAAAATATTTTGGAATTTTCAGTACCATGTGGATTTTCTAGCATTATATAAGGCATTATATTGTTAGTAGTACTTTGTCACAAGAGTCAAGTGGGTGGTAAGATTAGGGGCTATTTTATATTTTGTTCTTTTATTTTGAGAATAAATGAATCAGCATTTTAAACATAAATATAGATCCACACACATTTTTAAAGGTTAAGCTATTCCCAAGAAAACTGTTTCCAGTTTTCTGTTTCCAGAGAGCATATGGTTTGTACCAGATTGTATTAAACGTAAGGTAGATATAGAGAGAAGATGTTTAAAACCAAGTTAATGATCACCTAACAGTTGTGGATAAATATATCTTCCGGCAATTTTTCCATCTCAACCACTGTTTCTTAAATATTTATCATCTTTTTTTTGTTTTTACATTTATGATCTCTGAAATGTATGTTACTGAGGAATTACTAGCTTTATGTTCTCTTTTCATCTATACTGATTCTATAGGACTCCATTACAGAAATGTCAACCTTAATTTTTTTCATTTATTTACATTCCTTCATTCTATGTGTTCTTTCAGGGAAAATTTCAGGCAAGATTTGAATGTATACATGACCAAAATAATGATTATAAAGGTAAAAAATGTGTTCTTTGATGCGTATAATACCAATAACCAATTTTTTAACAGTAAATTGATTAGTTAATTCAAAACATCAGATTGATATTTTGAATGTAGACAGTCTCAAATATAATTCTTCATATACATTTCAAGATGTTGGAAAAATATATGGAACAACTGAACCCTACTCATGACTTTCCTCAGTGCTGCTTCACAGCTATTGTATCTGTCTTGAGACATCTTCTTTTCCCATTCCCTACAACAGACTTATAAGTGACTATTACATTTCTCAAAACCTGCATATGAACAGATTCCTTTTTTCTCAGATGCTGATCGTGTTTGCATCAAGGGAACTTACAGGGGTTGGAGGGAGGGAAGAGGTTAGATGGAGTCTCAATGTCAGCAGAGTCATCTGAGGGTCTGACACTGAACGTCTCGCATCTGCTCCAGCACGCTGTCTAATAGCATCCTATATTCCATTCATCTCTTCATATATATTTTTTTCCTCTTAGGTCAAAATTTGAGTTAGCATTCTTTTAAGTTTCTGTATTTGCTATATAGGCTTTATATGAGTTGGTGTTGGCTGCATTGGCACTAAACTTTATGAAGTTTAATTATGATTTTTAGCAGTCATTTTACTGCCAGGATTTTGGAGTGTCTGATTTAGAGAGGCATTTCAAAAGGATACCTCATCATCTGAAAGGTTCAGAGTACATGTGAATGATCAGATGAGTTCCTGAAATCCATTGCAAATAGCTCTCTTCTTTAGACTCTCCTGACATTGGGCTACAACTCTTAGTTTTAGATATTGGTTCTTCCAGAGGTGAAAGAGAAGGTGAATGAAAGACATTGTGAAAGAGTTTACAAGATGCAGAGAGACTTGGACCAGTTTAACTGTTTTATGAAACTGAGCTCCTATACTCCTATGCTTCTATGCAAAGTGCTGAGTGCAGACAAAGAGCTCTATAGAGAAAGCCCAAGATCTACAGGCCAGTTTAGCCTTTGCTATGCTTTCTTGCAGTGATTGCAAGCCACAGTTACCCAATGATTCCCACTGTTCAAGTTTGCTAGCTGCTGGAATGCAATATACCAGAAACGAAATGGCTTTTAAAAGGGGAATTTAATAAATTGCTAGTTTACAGTTCTAAGGCCAAGAAAATGTCCCAATTAAACAAGTCTATAGAGATGTCCAATCACAGGCATCCATGGAAAGATACCTTGATTCAAGAAGGCTGGTGAAGTTCAGGGTTTCTCTCTCAAGTGGAAAGGCACATGGCGAACATGGTCAGGGCTTCTCTCTCATCTGGAAAGTCACATGGCAGGCAAGGGGTCATCTGCTAGCTTTCTCTCCTGACTTCCTGTTTCATGAAGCTCCCTGGGAGGCATTTTCCTTCTTCATCTCCAAAGGTTGCTGGCTTGTGGACTCTCTGCTTCTTGTGGCTGTCATTCTTCTCTGCTCTCTCTGAATCTCTCATTCTCCAAAATGTTTGTTCTTTTACAGGATTTCAGAAACTAATCAAGACCCACCCAAATGGGTGGAGACAGGCCTCCACCTAATCCAGTTTAAAAACCACTCTTGATTAAATCACATCTCCAGGGAGATGATCTAATTACAGTTTCAAACATACAATGCTGAATATGGATTAGAACAAACAGCTGCCTTTACAAAATGGGATTAAGATTAAAACATGGCTTTTCTAGGGTACGTACATCATTTCAAACCAGCACACCCACTATCCCGCTTCATATATGAGCTTCCTTCCTTATCCTATGACAAAAGCACCTATATTTCACTGACACCTTCTTACTCTTTTTCTAGTTTCATTGCAAAGATCTATTCCTTCTAAGGCTCATCACTCTCAAGCATTCAATAAGCTGGTTTTATCAAGTGTTCCATCTTTCTTCTATATCTTCAACATTTCCTTCCTCTTTGCCCCTTCTATTCAGCGTATAAATACACTCATCTCTTCTTACTGAATAAATAAAATAAAATAAAAAATAGAACTTTCCTGCTTTGATTTTCTATCTTCTGGCTGCCAGGCTAACTAATACCTTACTTTAATGAGTCAACATTTTTGAAGAGTATATTTTTGCTCCCTCACTCTGATACTTATCTACAACTTCCATCTCAGTCTAAGGCAATCTATTTTCTGCCTTAATCACCCTCAAAGCACTGCTCATGCCACGGTACTCATGACTTGTCAATATTATGAGGAATTGACAATTCTCATTTGTTTCTCTCTGTAAAAATTAAACAAAGTTGTTCTTATTTCATCACATTTCTTAATTTCCATGGTTTTTCATCTCTCCTGTGTTGCAAGGTCTCCTGCTATATGCTGGGGCCATTTCTCAATCTTCTTCACTGGGGTTTTCCATGTCCACTTGTGCTTTAATTGCAGTGCTAGCCAAAGCTCTCCTATCCCTTCTCCTTTCTTCCCCTTCCTTCCCTTCTCCTCCTCGTCCTCTCTCCTGCTCACCTTTTCCTCTATGCAAACTTAAACAGGTTCACAACCTAGGCTATAACCTCTGCAACCTGTAACCTCAATCCCCAAATCTATAGTTTCAAATCTAATGTCCCTCATTCCGAGTGCATGTATTCACCTGCCTCTGAGACACCACAGCTTTGACTTTTGTGGATATCTCTGTGTAGATGCCTCACAGGCACCAACCCCTCAAAACTCCACCGAATCAAAACTGAACATTGCCTCTCCAAATCTGTTTCCAAGTCAAACATTTATTCTCCCATTATGATTCTCCTCCCTTTCTGTTACCTGTCATATCCTGATGCCTGCCCCATTCTTCAAGTATCTGTCTTCAAAACAGCCTTCCATTCTTCTCATTCCTGTCGTCAGTGCCAAGACTGTGGAACTGGCAGCTCTGGTGGTAGCTCTGGTGCTCATTCAGCAGGGCAGACAATTGCTCCCTCAGGGGCCCTTGGTTTAGCAGTGTAGCTTTGGGAATTATTCCTGAAAACTCAAGTTAGAGCCTATTTCTTCAGCTTTTCGATTTATCCAGTTATTGCACAATAAATCACATAATGTTTAATTTAATTAGAGTAGACCCTTTTCTCTGCAACTGCATCTTAACCAGTGCAAACTACTTCTGTAATTTTCCCATAAAAATGTTTCTTATTCTCTGCCACATTTTTTGTTGACATGTTCATTTCTTTTACCTGGCTGTGAGCTACCTGAGGCCCACATCCCTGTAACAGAGCACAGAGCAGCTATTCAATATTTATAAGTTGGATGAATTTATGAATAAATGATATATGCTATACAAAGATAACTCACAGTAACTATTTCTATCTTCTATGAACAATTAAAACTAAATAACATGATGTTTAAAATATTAATGAAAATGTGACTTCAACCCAGTATTTCTTTTAAATAGAAATTATTTTCTAAGACTTTTAATAGAAATTATTTTAATAGAAAATATTTTCCAAGACTTAAATTTTTCTCTAATAACTGGTCTCCTTTCCAGATTCTCTTTGATCAAGAAAACTGCTTTTGTCGTCCTCGAAATTTTCATACATGATTTCATTTTCTTTGTTGCACTTGAAAATAGAAATTGAAGTTATAAAGTTATAACCTTAAGATACATGGATGCTGTCAAACTGAAGGCCATGTAATTTTTTCTTTGCATTCCTCTGTGGTTCTTAGTATGTCAGGGATGACTAGTCACTTTCATTAAGCACCATGACCTGGGATTGAAAATCCAAAGATATTGCGGGGGCTTGTCAAAACAGCTTAGCTCTTTTAGCATCTTCTGTGTCATTTATTTTAAAATTAAAAAATGGAAAACAAAGAAAAGATGATTAAGGACTTGATTACAGTTAATAATTTTGAATGAAGTTATAAATGATATTTACTAATGCTCATATAAAATAAAGGCTACAGAATTAAATGTCTGGAAGGTTGAGGCAGGTTTTGTAACCAAGTGTATTGGGCCAGATTGAACACGAGTGGGGAGATTGAGGGAAATGAGCTTATCCACGAGGCCTAAACAGACTACTCCAGCATGGGAGCAGCAGATTGTCACCTTGTAGAAAGGCGGGCCCAGTGTGGCCAAATCTGATTTTTTAAAGATAAACCAGGAACCTAGAGTTTGGTTGAGTCCTCTTTCACTTTAAATGTTGCCAAATATATAAAATTTAATAAAAACAAAGCTAAATTAAAATGGAGTGAGTCAAATTCATTGTTACTAGGTGCCATCTCGTTTAGAGTGTAGGAGGGGAACAGTTCATTAGCACAATATGATTTCCATACAAAAATTTGGATTGTTTCCTCAGTAAAGAACATTTATTTTTAACTGCATGTATATATTTTTTCAAAAACAAATGAACTTTGACCAATGACTTCTGAGTTTTCTTTATTTTAAAGTTATTGGTTAGAAACTTAACTAGTATTCAGACCTATTAAAGGATTGAATGAATGATTGAAAGAATGAATAGCTTATAGAAGTAAGAAAGTGAATGAGTTAGAAGAACTCATCATTGTTTTTTTTAGAAAGCATGGATCTTAATAATAGGGGCTGTTCTAGTTTGCTAGCTACTGGAATGCAATATTCCAGAAACAGAATGACTTTTAAAAAGGGGAATTTAGTAAGTTGCTATTTACGGTTCTAAGGCCCAGAAAATGTCCAATTAAAACAGGTTACATGGTGAACATGGCATCATCTGCTAGCTTCTTCTCCTGGCTTCCTGTTTCATGAAGCTCCCCGGGAGGCATTTTCCTTGTTTATCTGCAGAGGTCGCTAGCTGGTGGACTCTGCTTCTCGAGGCTATGTCATTCTGCTCTCTCCGAATCTCTCATTCTCCAGAACATTTCCTCTTTTGTAGAACTCCAATAAACCAATCAAGACCCACCCAAATGGGTGGAGACATGTCATCACCTAATCCAGTTTAACAACCACTCTTGACTAAATCACATCATCCAGGGAGATGATCTGATGACAGTTTCAAACATACAGTATTGAATAGAGATTATTCTACCTTTATGAAATGGGATTTTGATTAAAACATGGCTTTTCTAGGGAGCATACTTCCTTTCAAACCAGCACAGGAACCTTACAGAATCATTGGAAAAAGCGAGTTTCTAAACACAAAAGTAAATTTTGATATGGCAAACAATCAAAGAACTAGGGAGAGATGCTGCATCTATCTTGAAAATACTAAATTATTAGTAGCGGAAATATAAATATTCACATGCCCCAAAATGCTGAACAATGTGATTTATGTTAATAAGGGAGATATGCGGACCTACAAGGGTCAAAGAAAGTTTAACAAAGGACGTGATGTGTAAACTGAGTGAGTTTTCTGGAATGAGCAGAGGTTTTCAAGATGGAGGAAAGGAAGAAATCCAGAGTGAAGAAGGAAAATGAGCATCAACTGTGTGGCAGGAACATTGTTTTCACTCAAAAGCATATTCAGCACAAGTAAGAAGTGTGGAGTAGTTTTGGCTCAGAAGGTTGTAGGAAGTTAAGAGAGCCATCCCCATATCTCCATTCCTGAAAGTCATCATGATACATTTGTAGCTAAGATTGATTTGACTACAAACAAAATTGCAAACGTTTATATAGACTTTCTTGTGCACCAATTCTAAGTGTTTCACTTTTACTAACTCTTAATTCTCATAACCACCCTGTGAGTGAGTACAATTATTATCATCATCTCCTTTTTATAGATGAGAAAAGAAAACACAGAGATGTGAAATAACTTCCCAAGGTCATGGCAAAAGTAAATAGCAGGGCAGACATTCAGAGCCAAACAGCCTAACTCCATGATTAAATCTACATTAAGGTGATTCTCACAAAGTCTTACTTTCTCTGCAGGTGGTTTTTCCCAATGTAAGCTTGGTGGCCTTATGTGGTAGTTTGGAGCTGTTATAGACCCCAGAAAAGACCATGTTCTTTTAATCCATTCTTGTGGGTGCAGACTTATTGTGGGTGGAACTTTTTGGCTAGATTGTTCCAATTGAGATGTGACCCAGCCCTTTCAATGTGGGCCTTAATTCTTCACTGAAGTCCTTTAGGAGAGGATAAAAAGCTGAAACACAAAGAGAGAGGGCTTTGAGACAGATGCTCAAAAAGGACCCACAGGAGCTGAAAGAGAGGCCACTAGAACCAGGGGCTAAACCAGGGAGAAAAGGACCAGCAGACTCCAGCCACATGTCTTCCCAAGTGACAGAGGAACACCAGATGCCATTGATCTTTCTTCAGAGAAGATAATCTCCTGTTGATGCCTTAATTAGAAATTGCATGGCTTTAGAGCTGTAAATGTGTAAACTAATAAATCACCATTGTAAAAGTCATTCCAGTTCTGGTATATTACATTCTGGGAGCTTTAGCAAACCAAAACATCTGGTTTGAGATGCTTATATGTTTGAAGGTAGTCATTTTATGTGTAAGGAAATAGGAAGGAAAATACGGTCAGGTTATTAGCACACTGATTTTATGACTGACATTTTAGCAAATATAGTCATTTTCTAAAATTATTTACAATTCTGTAAATAACAATCATATTTTTATGGTTGACTTGTTTATATTTGTGCTATTTTTCACAATCATCTTGCTACTTCACAAAAGAAGATAAAGGATTTCACAGACTGTATATATAAAATTGATTATATTGATGACCCTATAATAAGGTTGATTATATAGTTCATCATAAAATGCAGAGTAAAATGGCTTTTTCAGTCAGTGAATATCAACATAAGTATTATTACGTTAGCAAGTGGTGTAAATATCTATCCCTTTCCTTCCTTATGTAAAGGGATTGCCATATAAGTGAAAGCAAAATCCAAAGAAAATAAGGTCAGTGAAGCTTAATATTCCTGGCTTCGGTTCCTTTTCTCTCCAGGCCTTTCTTTCCCAGCATCTTCCTCAAAAGTTTCAGTTTTGAAATTAATCTAATGCTTTTGCTTTCCTCTTCCTAGTCCAGACTGCTGGGCTCTGCTAGGAAATACTACTAAAGCACACATTTAGGCATCACTACAGATTTGTGAACCTTGTTCTAATGTACAGCCTCCACCCAATGTTACTAGGCAAACTTAGATTTTCCTTCGTTTCAATCCCATTCTCCTATAAAGCTATTTTCTTTACTCATTTCTTCAAGTCCCACTATCTCTCCTCTTATCATCAGAATTATTGACCAAGAAAATAAGATTATTATATGCAAAGCATTGCTCTCTACCCCAGTGGTTCAGAGTCTGCTCTCCCTGGCATGAGCAGTTCTCTGTCCTACACTGTCCTGTGTAATCCCCCATTCATTTTGCCTTTAGTCTGTACTTGCAAAACTAGGCACATTCCCCCTGATAGTCTGCTTCTCTTCTCCACGAGAAGCATTAGTGGGAAACTAAAGCTGAATGAGAGGATAAGCTATTTTCTTTCTTTCTTTTTTTTTTTTTTTTTTTTTTTTTACAAAATAATTGGAATAATGAGAGGAAACTGTAACATAGGAAAGAAGATTGTGCAAAATGTGACTACTTACCATAATTTAAGGGAACGCATTTCAGAAGTTAAGCTTTCTTAAGAAGATCTCATCAAAATAAAAGCAGAATGTTTCTTCTAGAAGTTCAAAATTTGGAGTTGTATCGTACTAAGGATGGAAGTCTCTGGTACTCAACTATCTTAATGTCAGTGCTGCAAAGAAAAGGTCTGCACACTTCTCCTAAGGAACAACTGAGCTGCTCTGATTTCTTCCTTGATCGAGACCTGATTAGATAACTTTTATTTATTTTCTCTGCTATTTTTCCAATAAAGTGCCTTTTGTTCAAACTATCTAATGAATTCCATTTGAAGGAAGTTGAACTACTAACATTTAGTATGGACATGTCAAAGAAAATAAGGGACAAAAGAGGAGGAATACGGTAAGTTCAAGTAAAGATGCTGACATCACTAGTCTCCTACTCTGCAATTGGAAATTATTGGAAGCTGCCAAAATATATTGGAAAATTATTTTGGAGCTCTCTGCACAGAAGAAGGGAAACCTGTAAAGTTGGATAAACTGCGTGCATCTCTACACTCAGATAAATTTTTTATTTTCAGATCCCTTAAAAATAAAATAAAGGAAAATATGTCTGTTTTTCTATGAACATCCAGATATTACCACTTGAGAAGATGACATCAAAGATTCTCTCAAAGGCAGTATGAGTGGGACTAGAAATTGATATTTCTGAATTGCATATTAACCAAGATAGATAAAAGAATTCTCTGTGATTTCCATGGCTATTCCGTTACAGATCAATCTTGTCTTTCTCTTGGATGAAAATATACTTTTTATGAAACTGAAATTGCTGAGTATAAAACCTCCAATATAAGGGTTTATAAATATTGTACTCAGGTTTCTCAAAAGATTTAGTTGATATTTTACCTATGATGACAAATGGGCTAAGGAAGACAGGGCAACATTTTTTACTCTGCCTCTATTTTGGACAGACACGATTTATGTACCTGTGTTCTAGAAAGGACCGAGGATGTCAGGCTTCTCTCACAAATCTATTTACATTTGCTGTGGAATGGATATAACAACCAAATGTTTGAGTGCATTAATTTTTGGGTTAACAAGAGCCATTTTGTTTCAAAATAGGAAAAGCTTTTGGGATAATGGAAGAAGGGTACCAGCGGGGTGCTAGTTGATAGTTACAAACTAGCTCTCTGAAAAAAGAAAAGAAAAGAAAAGAAAAAACCCCTGATTTATTGCATTTGCTGATTTTCTTGGTGTAAATACTTCCACTATTTTCAATTTCAACTCACCAATGCAATATCAACTCATTTAAAAATCCAGAAATTGTAATGTTAGTGTGTGTAAGAACCTTTATGAGCCACTTCCAGCACACCACAGGATGGAATGTGAGATTTATTTTTAGCAGTTTCAAGCTGATTAATGAAATGATTAAAAGAGCATAGAAAATCAACTTTAGCCTTATTTTACTAAACTGGAAATGTTACTGCATTATTGCTTTAATATAAAAGAAGACATACAACAAAAAATGAAAAGAAATAATAATAATAAACAAAGGAACAAAAATAAAACACACACAAATAACCTTTGGAAAATGACACAAAGTATCTTTTCTCATATCATGGGCTTGGGCTGTGGTCTTCCTGCAAGCACCTCCTTATTTATTTATTTTTTTTAACTTTTTTTTCATGAAAAATAACATATATACAAAAAGCAATAAATTTCCAAGTACATTTTAACAGTTAGTTATACAAAAGATTTTAAATTTTGGTATGAGTTACAGTTCCACAATTTTTCATTTATTTCTTTTGGCTGCTCCAAGACACTGGAGACCAAAAGAAATACCATTATATTATTCATCAGTCATACTCATTTGTTAAATCCTATCTTCTCTATTATAGCCTTTCTTTTCTTTCTTTGTGAAAAATAACATATGTACAAAAAAGCAATAAATATCAAAATACATTGCAACAATTAGTTGTAGAACAGATTTCAGAATTACAATTCCACTATTTTAGGTTTTTATTTCTAGCTGCTCTAAGGTGTTGGAGACTAAAAGAAATATCAATACACTGACTTAGCACTCGTACTCATTTGTTAAATCCGACCTTCTCTGTATAACTCCACCATCATCTTTGGTCTTTCTTTCACTCTCTAGGGGTATTTGGGCTATGGCCATTCTAACTTTTTCACGTTGGAAGGGGCTGTTGATAATATTATAAGAATCAAACTAAGTTTAGCTCTCACAAGGTTATGAAGACAAGGAAAGGGGCCTCCGACGCATACTTAGAACTGGTGCCAAATCCTTAAAGACCAGGGTCATTAGAAATGTAAAACATAATCAAAGGGGGAACCTTTGGAGGGAAGTTTAAATTAGTTAGATTTCCTGGATAGGCTGTAACCTCTGGAGCATACAATCAGTGGAGAAACAGGGGAGGGACTGTGGGTCAGGCACAGGTATAACCTTTTCAGTATTTTATTGTTTGGCGTGCCAGCCACTATTTTGTGTTCAGCTAGGCCCCCACTCTTGCAAGATCATGAGTAAATTCTCTTCTCCTCCACAATGAGATGTGCGATTGTCCTCCTTCAGGTATGGCGTTCTTTCTAACAATATGGGATGGGGGGATGGAACTAGACGATGTTTTGGAAAGGCTGACCCTGCCTTCATTTCAGGACTTATCTGGTTCAGGGACCCATCTGGAGGTTGTAACTTTCTGGAAAGTTACCCTAGTGCATGGAACCTTCATAGAATCTTATATAATGCCCTAGGTGTTCTTTAGCATTGGCTGGAATATTTTGGTTGGGTTTTGGCAAGTTAGCAATGTCTAACTGAAACCTGGGTAAGAGTGACCTTCAGAGTAGCCTCCCGACTCTGTTTGAACTCTCTCAGCCACTGATACCTTATTTGTTACACTTCTTTTCCCCTTTTGGTCAGGATGGCATTGTTGATCCCATGGTGCCAGGACCAGACTCATCCTTGGGGGTCATTTCCCATGCCCCCCAGTCTTTCCCAGTCTTTCATTCCTGAATATCACGTCCCATGTAGGGGAAAGGGCAATGGTTTCATTTGCAGAGCTGGGTTTAGAGAGAGAGAGAGAGAGGCCACATCTGAGCAACAAAAGGCTTTTCTTTATTTAAAATCAACATTTAGAAAAATAAATCATGGAAATTTAAAGTAGAAGTGAAAAACTACAGGAAAGTTGATATTTGTAATAACTTTCTTTTTTAGGGGGGGTGGTGCACGGTCCAGGAATCAAACCTGGGACTCCTGCATTAAAGACGGGCATTCTAACCACTGAACTACCCATGTACCCAGATATTTATAATAACTGTTTACTTGATATTTTGAGAAATGCCACAGTTTTGATAGTTAATCAAATGGTATTTAAGATACTGTTTAATATTTAGGAATAAAGTAATTATGGTATCTGTATTTATAGATTTTTTCCTTCTTTGTTTCAATTTTAAATTGGTTTATGAAACATATTATACAAACAAGCTTTACAATGATTACTTAGATATATTTTTAATTACTTGATATTTTGAGAATGCACACAGTTTTGATAATCAAATGGTGTTTAAGATACTGTTTAATATTTAGAATTCAAGTAACTCTGATATCTGTATTTATAGATTTTTTCCTTCCTTGCTTTAGTTTTGAATTGATTTATGAAATATATTGTGCAAACAAGCTTTACAATGATTACTTAGATATATTTTTTAATATGCCTATGGATAAGCTAACTAAAATATCCATTTTAGGTGGTTAAGATTTCCATATGTTAATTATAAGAATATTTGTATCTTCATATTTTCTTGGAATTAGGAAAATATTTAGTACCATAGGTCATTACTATAGCAATGCAGATATTTGTAAGAACTTTCTACTTGATATTTTGAGAACATTCACAGTTTTGACAGCTGATCAAATGGTATCTAAAGTTAGTTTTTAATACTTAGAATTTAAGAACTTTGCTTTCTGAATATGTAGATTTTTCCCTTGTTGCCTTAATTTTAAATTGGGTTATTAAACTTACTGTGCAAACACAGGCTTTACAATGATTATATGGATACTTTATTTAAATATGCCAGTGATTAAGCCAACTAAGATATCCATTGTTGGTGGTTCTAAGTGTATTGTTTGCTTTCTTAATTAAAAAAAAAATTAACAACAAATAAAAAAGAAGTGAAAGGGATCTTCCTCCATTTATGTTCATTACAGAAGAACAAAACAATTCCTTGGATTAGCATCATAGGAACGTGTCAAATGATCAGAATAATTCTTAGCTACAGATAAGACCAAGAATATCAAGAAGGTACTGTACAAATTATATCTCCCAAACTAATAATATGTATATAAAACATATTACTATTCAGAATACATTTTTAGTACTTGTGTAAGTCAAAGGAAAAATTATAAAGACACAAAATATCCATGAGAAAAAAAAACACCAAACATATAAATAGGATAGTCCATGAGTTAGGTATTATTATCACCAATATACACATAAAGAATCTATTTTTACACATTAGAAACTATAGAGAAGTTAAGTGCTTTGCCCAATGTCACACAGCTGGTAAATGACAGAGCCAATACCCCATCCAAATTTCAGGTTCTTAACCATTAAGAAATTTGGATATCACTACCAGAGAAATATCCCTTTACCACATATAGTTTAGGATCATCTATGTATTCAACAGACTTTTTTGGTTCTGAAGGGCAGAGTCTTGGTCAGGTTTCCTAAACTAATGTGGGAATATTGAAAACAAGAATTACACTACACAGCCAGGTTTCACTAGGACCTAGAAAAAGCTGAATACCCAACTTTCAGGTGAAAGATAAGAATTGCTTTAACCATACCTCAGAAAATAGAGCAACACCATTCTGAATTCAAGGCAACTCTGGCTCTCACATGACCTTGTAGCCACTGGTACAGCAAGAGCTCATTGATCTCTTCTCCTGTGTTCTGGAATTGATGTGACTCCACTAGTTTCTGCACTGAATTTTTTGGTCAAACTTTGGAAAAAGAAACTCTGGGCCAGTCAATTAGCATTGTCCTAGTTTAAGCAGAGCTTTTCACTGAGGCATCATCATAAAAGGCACTGGATGCTTAGACAAGGAGATGGAGTAGGATACAACACGACTTCAAGCTATGACAATAGATGGATATCAGTGCCAGTCATCACAAAAGAAAAGACAGGAGAATGAAGGGGTGATGATTTCAATGTCAGTTGACTTGAGTTTTAGTTACTTAGAAAATATACAGGAGTAGTTACTCATTACAAAAGAAGGTTAGCAGTCCCTAGCTCAGGAAAGATCCCCAGACTTAGTCAAGAAATAACTTAGCTGCATCTCTCTCCTTTCTTATTTTCATTTTAAAGCTGTCAATTAAGTACTTAAATTAAATCCTCATGCTTCTTGGGGTGTGAAGTTTTGATTAAAAATCAGAAAATGATGTTTTTTTCTCATGTAAATATGTTGCTTGAAGGCTGCCTGGCAAATTAAGAAAGAATAAAACAGAAAGCATCATTGAAGTAAACACAGCAATATCATAGATGCAGTTTCTCTGAGTATAGCTGCAATGAATATCCCTCCAGAGAAAGGAAGAAAATTCTTATCTGTAACACTGCATGCACATCTCCTAAATTACACTCTTTTGGAAAAATCATTAACAGTTGCATCCTCAGTGTATATTGTTTTATGGCCTCACTGTATGTGACAACATTTAACATCATTAAAAGAGTAATTAGAATAAAATGGGAAAATCCATATTCCTTGAAATACATCAGATGTAGTCTGTCCTTGAAATAAACAAACAAAAATGCAATAAAATAAGAGTTAGGTTTTCTTCCCCTTCTAACATACATGGATAGAACAATACAAACATCTCTTAAATTGCCTTAAAAGACACAACAATTATAAAACAAAATGCTAAAGATAGGAAATTTCAGTGCTTTATAAATTTCTTAAGTGAAATGATGCTTGTAATGTAACTAATTTGGCAATATAGCCAAAGAAAACAAACTACAATTTTTCTTTGAGGAAACCATAGGATCCAGCAAAAGAAATTTACTGTAGCATTATTTAGATTAGTGAAAGATAAGAAAAACAAACATAAATGTCAAACCTAAATCATGAAACATATGACACATACTACATTATCGTATATACTTTCAAAGTATAGTTCATACTAGGAAAATATTCACAAGATAAGAGTAAGTGAAAAAATTCAAGATACCCAACTTTATAAAGGAATGATTTAAAATCATAGGATGGAAACTTAGTAACAATTGCCTCACTATCCATTTTCCTCCCTGAACCATTAACTGGAAAACAAACAAAAATAACAATTAAAAAAAAATTTAGAAAGGCAGGTTAGTTTTCTACATGGTATCTAATTGACTTTCCGATGAAGTAAACTAAACACTGGCCAGTGTAGGAGTTCTACAGGAATGCCAGGTATGGAAAGAAAATATGTGGAAAAGGTAGTCATCTTTTACTCCACTGAATACAAAGTGCGCCCTCTGCTCCAGCAGGGGGAGATAAGGGTTAATTAAAAAGGTGATTGCTTTTGTTTAGGAAAAATATATGCTTGAGCTTTGGGTCTAGAAACAGTTGGACTGGTGTGTGTATTTTTGTTTTTTATGCTTAACTCTTTCCTTAGTGATTTCCTTAGTGCTCTTTGAACAACCTCCTTTGAAAATAAATGTTTATTTAAATGGATGCGCTAATTTGCAAAGAGCTTTTAATAAAATATATCAGAAAAGTGTTATAAAAAAAACAACTGAAAGCATTAAAAATTCCATGGGAAAAAATTAAATAGCTATGTTCCTGATAAATAAATTTGTACTGTAAGAAATGCTCTCTTACTCAGTTCAAACATTGGCATGCTAGAGAGCTGTTGTATGAATTCACTAAGATATTTTGAGATTGAAAGCCGGTTTTCCTTTAGGAATGAATTTACATTCTGCTTCAGGGGAACAAGATGTCTTTCACTTCTTCATCATTCAAAATGTTAAATACCTAGTTAGTCACAACTTTAGCCCCAAGCCTCTATGGGGATTAGCGGACATGCACTGAAAAAGACTGAACAACGCTGAAGTGAAAAGATCGACAAAGTTCCAACTTAGTAAAAAGGGACCTTTTTCCTCACAGAATTTAAATTTATAGCTAGAGTCACATTTTTATATAAAACTATTTTGAGGGTTAAAATACAAAAAAGGAATTCAATATTTTGAATTCAGTATTCAATTTTAATATACATATACAGAATAAGCAAATATTCTGCTTTAATGCTTGCTAATTCTAGTGACTGCTGTGTCACTGAAGAAAATTTGCAGAGATCTTTACAAAGGGCTTTGTTCTATAAATCCAAATGGAGTGGAGGTCCATGATGGCAGATCACACTTGCTGGCGCCACTTCCTTTTACTGGGCAAGAATGCTCAACATCACAGACATTCCCTAGGGCTTTATTTCCCTTGAGTGCGAACCAAGGATCTTCTTGGAAGTTTGTTAGAAATGCAACATCTCAGGCCCCATCTGAAACCAAGACAGTAGGAATCTGCACTTTAACAAGATCCCCAGGTAGTTTTCCAGGGCGCCCTGAACCCCACCCCCCCACCTCGCGTGCCCCTGCTCAGCGGACTCCACCCGCCAGTGGCCAGGACATGGCCACCAACACCACATCGACTTTGAGAACTCCTCCAGCAACCAATACCTGATCTGGAGGAAGAGCTCAACAAGATATTGAGGTGATTATCTCTGGAGAACCAGCCTCAGCTGTCGACATGGTGGAGGGTGCTGGGGGTGGGGGAGTTGGGGGTTCCCCAGTGAGATGCCTGGTCACAGGCTGATGACACTGGCACTCAGCAGGCTGGCCCTGCCCTGTGGGTGCCTCAGCTTGGACTTGAGAAGCAGATCAACACAGACCTAGAAAAGGAATCCAGAAGAAAACAATACAATGCAGGGAAAAGACAGAAAACAAAAGCCAGAACAACAAAAAGCACCAATATATGGCCTCAGAGGGGTAGGCAATGCCCTCAGGGAACTTAGTATGTGGCTAACGGGAATTACTTAGAGAAGGAGAAACAGGTCTTGCAAAAGAAAAAATGGGTCTATAGAAATAAAACATGTAATGAAAGAATAAGGCAATAAAGTTGAGGACACTGCCTGGAAAGTAGAACAAAAGCATGGACTAGGATAGAAAAAAATACAGAAAATTAGAAGGTTGATCCACGTGCGCCAACATCCAAATAGTAGGAATTTGAGAAAGCAAAAAATCCCTGCAAGCAGGGAGAAGAAATGATCTAAGAAATAAGAAAACATCCCAGGACCAAAACACGGAAATTTACAGATTCAAAGATACTACTTCAGGCATGTTTTAAAGTTTCAGAAATGAGAAGTGAAAGTCTTATAAATGCTTTCAAAGAGGAAAAGCAGGCCATAGATGTGAGACTATAACTGAGAAAGTAGGATTTAAAGGATCATTATGATATATTGGTATATTTCTGGTATATTGGAGTAGACAAAGGGAAATACCTGAAATCATTAAACTGTAATCCAGCCGCCTTGGTCTGTGATAGTGATTGTATAGCCTTTATGTGCCCTTATGATTTGTAAAAACCTTATGACTAACCTTCACTGCACACATTTATCCAATTTTTTGACTCTAGAGTCTTGTGATCACTAAAACAGCCCTTAGTGTTTATTAATGAAGGGTCTTGGGTCAGCCCAGAACAAATTCACCCCCAAGTCCAAAATTATCTTGATATCCAAAATGGAATCTAACCAAAATGGGCCCACCTGACACGCCCAGTAGCATAGACTTTATTATAATACTAAAAATCAAGGCCATCATCATATTAAGGCCACCATTTTCTTACATACATTCTGTGACTAATTATGTCATCAGTCTGTGCATGCTCAATAATCAGATTATCTCTAATTACATCATCTGGAGCCACTATGTTCATTATCCTAAAACCTGCTCTTCTTTTAATGCAATAAAACTACCAGAATTACTGCAGTACAGGGAGACAGATTTGGGGGCCAATGGGCCATCTGATCTGCTTCTTGTCTAGCAATAAACTTTTTATCTCTTTAAAACACTGCTGTCTCAGGAATGGGTCATTTGAGTGCACCCACAAAAAAAACCCACCACCTTTATCTGGTAACAGGACCAGGAACCAAACTGTAATTGGCCTTTCCAACTGCAGCTTTGCAGGTGAAGAGGCAGTGGGGCAGTGACCCTCAGTTTCTATACCCCACCAGACCACTGTCCTACTAGAAGGTGGACTAAAGACATTTTGGGGCATGCACAGTCTCAAAGGTTGCCCCTAGCGCCTTTCTCAGGGCTGGCAGAATTTGGGCATTACCACCGAGCAGTAATCCCAAGAGGAAACCTTCCAGGAGGAAGGCAGAGGGGTCCCCGAGGGCAGTCAGGGTGAACAAGAGAAGGCAATGACAGTCTCCAGGAGTAAATGATTCCCCATGTGCTTCCTCTGTTCAGGAACCCTGCTGTGAGAGTTTTAGAGAAAAATCAGGGACAGTTACATAGAAAATCATGCAAATTAAAAAGACGATTGGGAGGCCCTCATAACAGTTGTATAAGGAAGGAAAAGGAAGCATATTTGATCATGCTGTTTGCTCAGCTGTTCTTACTATTTACATAATGATAATTCTATAGACATTGAGAACTGATTCAATCAAACCTGTTAGATTGTGAGGATGGAGCTGTCGTGTGTGGTGGGGCCTGAGGGCACAGAGGTCTAGTGTACCCTAATAGGATGCTGTTAAATCATGACCTGGCAGCCTAGCCCACCTTTGAGTGGCTGCCTCTGGAAGCCAGGGTAGATGGGAAAAAGTTTCCTGGTTTTCCTTGTAAGTTTTGTAGTACTCTTTGACATTTGTGTGCATTTTACTTTTACTTTGAAATTTTAAAAAATGATGTTTTAACCCCACAATGATTGGGGGTCTGTCAAAGGGACCCAGGACCTAACTGAAGGAGCATCCATTGGTCAAAGCTGGAATGATTTGGGCGGCAAAATAAAAAAAAATGTAGTGTAGGATTTTAACCTAAGGTATAAAATAAAAATGCAGGAGTCCATATTGATGTAAAAAAATGATTGAATACATAGATTAATAGGGGAGAAGAGCAGGGGCTCAGCTCTGCACTCTGTGTGTGCTGCCTGTTGGCTATATCCTTCCAGACAACAGCATGGAAAAGGGGACAGAGAGGAATTTTACAGGGAGGAAACTGACAGACCCAATCTCAGCCAGACAGAATCCATAGGCCTGCTGGCAGCATGTGCCCTTGGTGGGCTGGGTGAGAAGGCATCTTCACCTCCGCAGTTTTCCTTCTAAGAGACTGTGAGCTCGGTATTATCGTGAGAAAAACATCGGACAAGTCCAATGGAAGGGCTCCCTGTTACATACCAGAGCAGGGCTCCTCCAATCGCCAAGGCTGTCCCCAATCTAGAAAGTGAGACACTCTCCTAGCCAAAAGGAGCTCCAGGAGAGGTGGCAACTCAAAGGAACTTGGGATCTTGGATGGGTCCTGGTCCAGAAAAGCAGGTTAGGTAACAACAAAGGAAATCTGAGGATTGCATGGGCTTCAGTTAATAAGATAATGTAGAATATTGATTCATTCACTGTAGCAGATGTCCTACACTAATGCAGTGTTAGAAAGGTGCGTATCTGGGAACCCTATTTTATTTAAAAATAAAAAAAAGTCTATTTTTAAAAATTTGGGTATGTATGAAACCCTCTGTATGTGATTTGTATTATTTTGTAACTGTCCTATAAGTTATGATGTTTTTCAGAATAAGACATTTAACAATTAAAAAAATATCTTGCAGAAAATGTAGAGTTCCCATATAACCCCCTCATTATTAGCACTTTCCATTAGTATGTTACAATTGTTACAGCTGATGAAAGAATGTTATTATAATTTTACTATTAGCTATAGTCCATGGTTTACATTAGGGTTCACTGTTTGTGTTATATATACCTATGTGGTTGATTTTTTAGTTTATTCTAGTATGATATATACAACCTAAAATTTCCTCCTTTAACTGCATTCAAAGACATAATTCAATGGTGTTAATTGCATTCAGAATGTTTACCATCACCACCATCCATTACCAAAACTTTTCCATCACCTCAAATAGAAATTCATTAATCTCCTCATTCTCTACCCTACCCTGGACCTGTATTCTAGTTTCCAGTTCTATGAATTTGATCATTCTAATCATTCCTTATCAGTGAGATCATATAATAATGTCCTTTTGTGTCTGGTTAATTTCACTCAACATTCCATCTTCAAGGCTCATCCTTATTTTGTCATTATCAGAACTTCATCTTTTTTCATGGAATGAAATTGCATATATATATATATATATATATATATATATATATATATACTACATTTTGTTTATCCATTCATCTGTTGATGGACACATGGTCTGCTTCCATCTTTCAGCTATCATGAATAATGTCACTAAGAACGTTGGTGTGAAAATATCTGTTCTAGTCCCTGCTTTCAATTCATTGTTATATATATACCTAGAAATTGGATTGCCAGATCGTATAGTAATTCTATACTTCCTGTGCAACTGCCAGACTTTTTTTTCCACAATAGCTGCACCATTTTATATTCCCACTAAGAATGTATAAGTGTCTTATTTCTCCACATCCTCTCCAATACTTGTGGACACTTGTGGTGTTTTCTTTCTTTTTTTTTAAAGTAGCCATTCTAGTGGGTATGAAATGTTATCTCATTGTAGTTTTGATCTACATTTCCTTAATGGCTAATGATGTTGAGCATCTTTTCATGTGCTTTTGTGGCCGTTTGTGCATCTTCTTTGGAGAAATCTCTATTCTAGTCTTATGCCCCCCCCCCTTTTTTAATTGGCTGCTTGGCTTTTTTGTTGTTGAGTGGAAGGATGTTTTAATATATTCTAGATATTAAGCCCTTATCAATCATGTGGTTTCCAAATATTTTCTCCCAGTCTATAGGTTGTCTTTTACTTTCATGATGAAATACTTTAATGTGCAAATGCTTTAACTGTTGATTTAAAGTCCTGTTTGTCTATTTTTTCTTTTGTTGCTTGTGCATTTGGTGTAAAGTCTGAGAAACTTTTGCTTAACACAAGATCCTGAAGATGCCTCCATATGTTTTCTTCTAGGAGCCTTATAGTCCTGGTTTTTATATTTAAGTCTTTGATTCATTTTGAGTTAATTTTTGTATATGGTGTGAGATAGGGCACTTTCATTCTTTTGCATGTGGATATCCAATTTTGTCAGTGCCATTTGTTGAAGAGACAGTTTTTTCCAATTGTGTGGATTTGGCAAAAATCGTCAGTCATAGCTATGAAGATCTATTCATGAACTCTCAATTCTATTCCATTGGTCTATATGTCTCTCCTTGTGCCAGTACCATGCTGTTTTGATTCTGGTTGCTGTCTAATACATTTTAGGATCAGAAAGTGTGAGTCCTCCAATTTCATTCTTCTTTTACAAGATGGCTTTGGTAAGTTGGGGCCCCTTACCTTTCCATATAAATTTTGTAATTGGCTTTTCCATTTCTGCAAAGAAGGTTGTTGGAATTTTGGTTGGGATTGCACTGAATTGGTAAATTGCTTTGGGTAGAATTGACATCTTGACAATATATAGTCTTGCAACCCATGAATGTGGAATGTCCTTCCATTTATTTAGGTCTTCTTTTATTTCTTTTCGCAATATTTGAAATTTTCTGTGTGCAATATATTCTTTGATATTTGGTCATTTTATTGCTATTTTAAATGGAATTTTTTTCTTGATTTCTTATTCTGATAGTTCATTGCTTATTTATAGAAACACTACTGATTTTTTGAGTGTTGATTTTGTACCCTGCCATTTTTCTAAATTCATTTAATAGTTCTAGATGCTTAGCTGTGAGCTTCTTAGTATTTTTTGGATATAGGATCATGACATCTGCAAATAGGGAAAGTGTTACTTCTTCCCTTCCAATTTGGATGAATTTTATTTCTTCTTCTTCTTGCCTAATTTGTCTGGCAAGAACTTTCAGTATAATGTTGAATAACAATGGTGACAGGGGCCATCCTTGTCTTGTTTCTGATATTAGAGGGAAAATTTTTAGTCTTTCACGATTGAGTATGATGTTAACTGTTTTTTTTTCAAGTATGCCCTTTATTGTATTGAGGAAATTTCCTTCTATTACTAGTTTTCTAATAATTTTTATTAAGAAGCTCTGCTGGATTTTGTTTAATGCCTTTTCCATGCCAATTGAAATCATCATGTGTGTTTTTCTCCTTTGCTCTATTAATATGGTTTATTGCATTAATTTGTTTTCTTATGTGAGTCACTCTTGCACACCTGGGATAAACCACACTTGATTGTTGTGTAATTCTTTCAATGTTCTGTTAACTTCAATTTGCCAGTATTTTGTTGAGGATTTCTGCATCTATATTCATCAGGGTCATTTGTCTGTAATTTTCTTTTCTTGTAATATTCTTATCAGGGTTTGGTATTGGAATAATTTTGATGTCATAGGATGTGTTAGAGAGTGTTTTCTCTTCTTCATTTAAAATGGACCTTAAAAATGAGATGTAAAGTTTCTAGTGACTACCTTAAAACCATTGATTCATTTTTTTCTTTATATACTATGACTATAATGGTTCCCTCTTAAGGGGCTCTAGTAAGTGAATTCATCTGAATGGGTGGAGACACATTTCCATGGGAACCACCTAATCAAAAGGTACCACCCACAATTGGATGGGTCACATCTCCATTAAAACAACTGAATAAAAAATATCCCACCCTACAATATTGAATGAGGATTCCAGAACATGGCTTTTCTGGGTCCACAACAGTTTCAAACTTGCAGGAAGGGACTAGGCATGGGGAGCAGCACAGTAAAAGACACCTGGAGAGCTCCACATTTCGATATTCATGTTTAGCTGTTGAATAAGTCTAGTTCTTTCTTAGTTTGTTATAAAATACATTCTGATTTTAAATTATGATATATCTTTCACTCATGTATACATTTTTATAATAAACTTAGCCACATATTCTACACAATTTCTTGCAAGGAATCCAGTAGCAAACAAAAATATCCAAACCTTCCTGAGTTTTTTCATCCAAAGGTAAATCGTCTCTAGGAGTACGATTTAACATGATGTTTCCTAGTTAATTTTCCAAAATACTGAACTCCACTTGATATCTACTTGTCATAAGGATATATTTAGAGCAATACCTAGAAGGGGTTTTTTTTCATAAATATTTTTATTGTACACAACAAACAAACACACAAACATTCTTGGCGCACAAACATTCTATACATGGTGTACAATCAATGGCTCACAGTATCATCACACAGTTGTGCATTCATCATCATGATAATGTTTTTGAACTTTTGCATCTCTCCAGCAAAAGAAAGAAAAAAGAAAAAACTCATACATGCCATACCCCTTACTCCTCCTTCTCATTTACCACTTGTATTAGAAGGGATTTTTTTTAAAACTTTTTTATTAATTAAAAAACTTAACAAAAGAACATTAATATATCATTC
>PVIY010005265.1:0-84101 GCA_004026745.1 Myrmecophaga tridactyla
AAAAAAAGGGTGATCAATTTAGAGGTTAGAATATTTATATATAAATTACTTTATAAAATATTCAGCAGGTTTATTAAGATCATAAATTAATGTCAGTGAAAAATAACATGAACACTCTTAGCAATGAAAGATAAAAAAATACATATTGTAAGAAGCAGGATTCTAGTTCATAGTGAAGAAGTGATCATAATTAAAATTGCTACTTTTTAATGAAAGATCAGTAAAAATCATTACAGTAAGTGTAATCTCTACATGAAATGGATAGAAGATACTGATCAGCGTGTGGAGATTTAGGGAATAACATATTCAAAATGGGTAAATGTTATGGTTTGAAAATTTTGCATCAAAAAATTTATTTTAAAAAAGTAGAAACAACTAGAGCACACAACTTCTCTCCTAGATCCTCCCATTCCCTGTCAAAATGGGAGGATATTTTATATAAGGCATCTGGAAATTGGGGAGAAAAGTGGAAGATTTTCCTCTTAACCAATAAATACTGGATCTTGAAAACCTACAGGAGAGAGAACCCAACTATGCAAAACTATAGGGCATGGTGTCTGTAAGATTACACTTTGATAGCCTCTGGTTAACATAAGATTGGACTCATTTCTTTTCTCTTTTTTGGGATGGGCAGGTACTGGAAATCGAAAACAGGTCTTCAGCATGGCGGGTGAGAATTCTGCCACTGAGCCACTATGAACCCGTTTCTTATGGCTGATGTCATGGCTGTTTTTCTAAGGGTGATCTTTTTTTTTCTCTAGTTAGCTAATTCTTTATTAAGTTTTTGCTAGATTCCAAAGATTTTTACCTATAATACCAAAAAATTCCTGCAGTGATTTCCAGATTTCACCTTTGTCAATCATATTAATTTGTTTATTTGTATTTAATAACTTTAAAATTTGTGACCATCCGGAGAGTTTAATTGTTTGAACAAAAATAATTCCAAGCAATACCATGAATAGGTATTTTCTGAAATTAATATTATTTGTGATTTACTTAAATACTAAGTATACTTAATTACTAAAAGCATGAAATGTACATGAGCCTTACAATTGTATGATATTTACCCGCTACTTCTCACTTTCCAAAGAGACTGTTCACCAAAGCCCAATGAATGGGGAACATTTTGGATAAAAGAGGTACTATGCAGCTTTAGAAAACTGTTTTCCAAGCCTTTAGACAACATTGCTTTCCAGATAAAAATATGGTCTGTGGCAGAGACAACTTCCCAGTCATTGCCACCAGAATATCACTTATGGTAGAGTAATTGTGCCACATCCTTTAGAATTCTTAAGCTATACACAAAAGCTATAGCTTTTTTATTAAAAGTAATGCAAATTTTGCATGGTATTCATTATGGTATTATAAGATAATATATTGTAACAGCATAATATAACACAATACAACTCAATACAGCATAATATATTTCTAATTGGTGAGTCTTGTGGTAAATGTAATTCCCTTTCTGTTTGTTAGGTAAAGATGAAATGACACTGCATCGTGTTTACAACTTTGAAATGTTTGGTTTAATTAAAAATAACTAATCCTCAATTAGACCTACAACTGGGAAATATTTCAGTCTTGTCATAGTATTTTAGAAATGCAGGGGCACCTACATAAGTGGACATAAATGACAAGTATTTCTCTCATTATTCTTTTTTTTATCTGTATTAAGAGAATTTGTAAGTAGAGATACACAGATTGATGCTGAAGAGATGGCATGGGGCACACTTTTATGTTACTCTTGATTGGAATTTCAAAAAGCACATTTTCTTGCTGTGAGGTTCAAGAGCCCTTCATTTATAGCTCTATATCTCAAGGAAATGGTGGTTAAAGAACATTTTCCAAGAAAATAGTGATCTGCTAACAGAATGCATTTAACTACAGATTCTATATTTTTTCATCTCAAAGACACTAATGGATTTCCATTTTTGTAATCTGGTTACGTGAAGAAATGTTATCTAGAAAACAGCTTGCATTCTGAAAAATAAATTTGCCATACATGGTTGAGAGTACGTTCATCAGTTAGGTTAACATTAAATACCCTGAGGTTACTTGTCTTCACAGATACCGCCATTCCAAATATAAACCAGACCAACAACGCCTCCCTGTTAGTTGCTTTCAACCATCTATATGTGATAAAGGACCTTATTAAACATAGTCTCCTGAATCAGTTCACATATTAAAGTACATAATTTGGTGCTGGAATACTCTTGAGAGAGAATGAGCATTTAAGGACACTGATGAAACTATAATAATCTTTTCTTGCCACATGCCATTTTACTTCTCACCACTTCTAATGAACTTTGGTGCTAATTTACCAGATTTGCAAATAGCAACAGCAAAGTTTCTAAATTTTGAATCACATAAGTCATGTAAAATTTTTAAATATTCCTTGACATCCCCATGAAACATACCATTGGCTGAAGTGTCATGTGGTATTTCACTTGTACATTCTTGTGATGTATTTAGGGAAGAAAAAAAAATCTGTATTTCAACTAAATCTGATGGTACAATCAGTGCTTTGGAAGGATACATTTTTTCACCCCTTGATTTTGAACTGTCTGGCCAATCATTGCATTTTTCAAGTTTAAGAAGGCAACATTAAACTTAATTTTGTTAAGTGGAAAGTTTGATAGATTTCTTAAGGCAGACTGGTCACTCCAAAACATTAACAGATATTTAGAAACTATAGACTGCTACACAATTATGAATTATACCGTTGCAAGATTTATAAATGGAAAATATGAGTTTATGAGAAAGAACAGTTATTTTCAGAAATATTACATTTTAGATCAATAGTTCTAACAAAAATAGAAGTTTGTTTTGATGTGTGCAGTTGTTGAGCTTTCATAGAAGAGACACCAGCAGTGTTTTTCTAATTTTCAAAAATTGCTCATAAGTAAATAAGAACAATTTAACTATGATTGACCTGCTTCTTAATTAGTGAATGAATTATGTTGTCGAATAGAAATATCTTGTCATTATATACATAGGGAGGATCCAATAAATGAAAATATTCTGTCATAGAATTCAGTTAAATCTCAACCAAACTGAATATTGTAAAGCCACATTCATCAAAATTTCTTACTCTATGACATATTATAAGAAAAAAACAATAATAGACTTTTGTGTTTTTGATATTTCAAATTAAAAATTTTTGAATTTGAATTTTTGAACAAAAATTATCATATTTTTAATATACTCTTAAAATTATAATTACTTATGACTCCTTAATCTTTCAACTTATTCTAATTTCCTTCCTCTTCTCTCAGGCTCATGGTTCTTCAGGATTTCAGAAAGGATTCCAGGAGAGAAGTACAGGATTGTAAAAACAGCCCCTGAAGTGGAAGCCAGGTTGAAATTATTTTGTTTTCTCATCTATTTGGAAACTAATTTTTTATATGGACATTATGATGCAGATAGGTGGGAAAATTTCTTGACAAAATTATTTGAGAGCTATTGGTACATATTTTACCGCTTTGATGGAGAAAGGTTGAGTCCGTGTATTTTGAACTGATCTCATAAATAAATAAATGAATGTATACTTACATAAATAAAGCAAAACTAGACATATGCACATTTTGATGGAAATGCACAATAACTTTTGGGAAATATTATTTCCACAAAACTGAAACTATATCTGACTGAGTTTCTAGCTCTAACTACCAATTTACAGAAAATACAGAACAGAAAGGATAATATTATATAATGAAGTCAATTTGACTTCAATAAACCAATAAAATCTAGACTATGAAAAACACTACAGAACAAACAGCTAGTTAGAGGAAAATAATTTCATAGGGGAGAAAAATATATATAAGTGGAGCCTACAAATTAAAAAACAAAAACATTAAAATAAATAGAAACAGATTTCAATGCAAGGGCCTTGGTTTGACTGTCATTTGTACAAACAAATGGGTAAAAAATAATTGGGGTAAGTAGAAAACTGCATTTTTTAATTAAATATATTATTCATAATATTGCTGTATTATGTTTTAAACAGTCATTATTTAGAGATAAAACTAAAATATTGTTGCATGAAATAATATGTTGTCTGAAATTAGAAAAAATCTTAAGTGGTAGAGATTTTGGGACTTTGATGTTAGGACTTCACTAAATGAAAACGGATTCATTCAGGGTTCATTATACTAGTATATGTACTTTGCTCTGCGTTTGAAATTTTCTGCAATGAAAACTGGGAAAAGAAAAAATAAATTTGGCAACATAGAACTGGACTTAGACAATATACATAAACATTTTTGAGGCCTAAAGATAAATGTGTGGGTGAGAAAAATACAGAGAGTCCAAAAATGACTAATTTTTGAGGCATACACCAAAGAAAATCAATTCAAGCACCTCTTTGTCAGTATATATTTTATGTTTAACTTTACCATCAAATATATTTTTATTTTAGCTGGCAAAACCATAATGAAAAATTTTGGGCAAAATAGTAGTTATGGTTTGTGGGGAACTTCTGAGAGTCTCCATAGAACATAATTTTGCCTTTCTGTTTGAGCCCCATCGGGCACATTGCTTCTCCATGGGTTAGAGCACTGCGCTCTGTTTGCACTCCCACACATACATTCTTTAGTGAAAAATCTTGTACTTGGCACATCTTTTACTTTCTCAAAGAAGCTGGTTGCCTTGTTTCCAGGCATGTGTCTTGTGGGTAATTTTTATTTGACTATATCTATTGCATTGAGGATTGTAAAAATAATGGTTACAGACCATTTTCATAAAAATGCCTGTTTTAAATGTATCGTGGGCCAGCAAAACTGTCATAACTGCTTGAAGTCTTAAGCTTCTAACTAAATTTGGAATCCCCTCTGAGTCTAGTTGTAATATATGCAACATCAGGAGAGCAGAAATTTTCCCTTTTTTCATTTTGTCTCAAGCCTTTGGTGATGCCAGATTTTACTCCCTGAGAAGTGATCAAAGTCCTAGAATCTGGCTGATTTTATTACTGTCTAAATCACTAAAGATGAGACTAATTACAAAGGAGATTGTTACTATTTATGGGCAAACGTATTTGTAATCTCAGGAGACTAGAAATAAAGAAATTTTAATCAGGAAATACTAAAAATATGTGACAAATAGACTGAAATTTTGTTAATGTATTTTCCCCTGGGGATTCCTGGGAATGTTATGAAAGTTGTTTAAAGGAAAACTAATAAATTTCCTGGGAGAAAAATTCCAAAACTTGGGGTGAATCTTATTATTAGTAATGTGATCATTCTATTTCAAATTAAGGTAGGTGTAAGTCATTTTGCTTTAATCTCAGCTTATCAATTTTTTAGCACTATATGAACATTATGTAATTACAGTGAATTATACATTTATGTGATATGAGATGGCTTGGTGGGTTTTACATCTAAAAATAAAATGATTTAATTTGAATTGATTGTTGTTTATATACCATTTAACTACTTGCATGAGCTGATCACATCATAAAGTAAAAGTGCTTGTTGCAGTAGCAATAAAAAAACATTTAGTTTGTTATCCAAGGTTTAATACAGCAAATTTAAAATTTTAATTTGACATTTGTAAACATGTCTCTGCCTCAATTTCTTTGTTTTTAAAATGATGATAAAAAAATAGTGACACCTCTAAGCCATATTAAAGTATGAATATGCATAGACAGAGAAGTTTACTTTTTTTTTTTGGAGCTAGAGACATAAATTCTAGAAATTCTATTTTCTTGAGAGTTGCATATGAATATATTCATATTCTGGTTCTTAAAGGTTACAAATGGCTTCCTAACTGCCATATTCAAGGATATGTTTTCTTAGTATGCTCCATGCCAGAATTTTCATTTCAGACTCCCATTTACGGAAATTCTTTCCCCCTGGATTCATGACACCACATTATCTTGTTTCTCTTTCTAACTATTTTGTCACAGCCACTTTATTATGACAAAGTGTTGTAAACATCTATGATATAAATATGCATAGTGTATTCATATATATCATATAAGATTTTAATGTACCTATGGCCTCAAAGTGTAAATCAGGGGCAGAGTCAAGTATCTTCAATTGTATAATATTATATTACATCCAGATGGATGAGATCCAAAACTTACATCTTTAGAGCTGACTTATGACTTAAACTTTCATTTTATTTTAAAATTCTGCAAGATGTTTCCACTTGAAAATTTTTCTAGGACCTTCACATACACCATATCTAAAAGGAAAATCATCGAGAGGCGTAAATCATGTCTTTCCTTCTGATCTTCTGTTTGTGACACATTGTAACCAGTCACCCAGGCTAATAAAATAAAACCCCTAAAATAATCCTTAATCATTGCCTCTTCTTCATCTCTTATAAAATAAAATACACAGACCAGAGTATTCTCTCTTTGCTATTGCACACAATTTTTTCAGTCTTTCAATCTCTGGTGTAATACATTTCGCTCAGGACTCTGACACTTTAACATTTCAGTTTAGTGTAGTAGATCTCAACTTGATTCTCCTGTCCTACTCTTTCTTCTCAATAAACCCACTGTGAGTACACTGTTTGAGAATAATTTGTAAATATAATTTTCCTCTACATGTCCTAAATGGGAAGACTTTCACTCTCTAGGTACATTTTTACCTTATGGCTGCATTGCATTGCCCCATAAAAGAAGTCACAAAACTACTCTTATCTTGAAGACTCTAAATTAAATCTAATTGTAAAGTTATCTGTACTATTTTCCCTACTAGGGATACATAATGACATAATAAGATCATCCTTCATAATAACGAGAACTTATTACACTGTGGAAGATAAGTTCCTTCATTCTGCTCTGTAATTGAAATGATGGGTCTTTCAATGCCTTTAAGTTTGTGTCTACTGATTATGTGACATAATTACTTAGCACTTTCCTATTGGATCTTATCAAATCCAGCTGCAGTGCCAGCCACATAAAAAGCTATGGAAATAGTCAGCTCTTTGTAGTTTAATTTGAAACCACCCCATTTCTTAAGGTAACTTTTTTTTTAATATAAAGAAACTACCTTTTCCTTTTAAGCTTTATAATATATTCCACTTATATACTGGAATTTAATTCAAACAAAGCCCCAGTTTTTTTAATTGTGTACCTAAAATAGACTAATATAAAGTTCTAAAATTGACAGTGTGCTCTAACCTAGATTTTTGTAGGGTCCTCTTTTCTTCCTTCTTATATAACCACCAATTCTTACTAGATAAAGGAAATTCTTACACAGCAACAGTACCTTGAGTAAAGAACTAATTATTTTTTCCCTAAATGTTATAGATCGATGGCATGCTTATTAATTAAATGAATACAAATTTTGCTTTTTGTTCTTCCATTTTCCTGAGGAAATTAATACCCGGAAGCTGAAAGAAAACATATTTCATTTATGACACAAAGTGAGCACAAAATTAATTGCCCCACTTCTTAGCATTAAGCAGAATTTCCAAACTGAGAGACCATGAACTGACTGTGTATCACATCAAAGATTTTTTCATTCATTCACTTGTTTGTTCATTTAATACAGCTAATATTAGAGTGTTTGGTTATTTATGGTTTTTCTTGAAATCTGTTAAATAGGCATATTATTTTAAAATACAAGAGAAATACACAGTTTACCAAACCAGTAAAGGGACAAATAAATAAATAAATAAAATCCTCTGCTCACCTATCCAAAAGAAAAAAGGCTGGAAAGGAAAAAGGCATAAATTTAAAAGTAGAGAATGTGTTAAAATCTTAATATATTAGCAATCATAGCCATTTCAAAGGTATAAAATATCACATGAGATGAGCAAGAAATTATGATTGTAAATGGTTTACAGACACACACCTAAAATGCGTAAGTGCATGGGAAATTTAAAAGTAGAACATGGGAAAATTATCCCATACTAAAACTCTACAGGAAGAATGCTGGAGTCCTGGTTTATAACAGCATTGATACTATATATATTGATTAATATATATAATTTGTGATTTTATAAAAGATTCCCTACATAATAACAATATTGAAAATTTACCAGGAAGATCTAATAATTCTAAACTTGCATGCGATCATAAAACAGCCTCAAAATATTTGAAGCAAAAATTCGCAGACTTAAAAGAGTGTTATAGTTTCATAGACTGTTTTAACACAGTGTCTTAGTAATTGATAACATCAAAAATGAATATATAATTATTTTAACACTACAATTAATGAGCTTGATGCTATGGTCATAGAATGATATAGCTAATAGCTAGAAAGTAGCATCTTCACTTACCAAGTCATGAGCATGTTTGAGTAAATTTGAAATTAATTGGTATTATACAGAGTATTTTCTTTGACAAAGAAGTTAGAAATCAATAATCATTAAGCATATAAATCATACACTCAGATAGTTATAAACTCACTTACCGATGATACATAGATCAGAAAATAAATTCCACTCCTATAACATAAAATTTTATAGAGACAGGCTTAATATCTTTTTTTGTGCTAGGAAACAAGGAAGTTATGAAGTTTACCAAAAAGCTATAAGAAATATATGGTTACTGGTCAAAGATCACACAAACTGAACACTGGAAAGGTAATAACCGTGAAGAATTGAAACACATCAGGTACATAAAGATCATGTGCCCATAACAATTCTAAAATTGATTTGTCCACTTTGGGGAGAAACTTGGAAACAACCAATAAAATAATATATCAAACATATTTCCTGCCAATTTATGGTGATTATTACTAAGTAACTAAGTAGTTTATTAAGGGCTCTTCTTTATACGAGAGTCTCATCTATAAGTACAGAAGAAATAATATAATTAGAAAATATACCATTATGCAGACTTTCATGAAATAGTGGATCTGTTACATAATTTTCAAATGATGTCAAGCCACTAGGAAAATAATTGAGGAACAAATGGAACAGACTGACATCACTTGAACCTACTGACTCAAAATTAATAGCACTGTAATTGGATCAAGTAAACATGTGCCTTTTGATGATGCTAATAAGAAACATAGAGCATGGTCAATAGAGTATTCTTGCTTAAAATTTGAACCTGAATGCAATCGTTTCTATTTAAAACTAGTTTAAATAAAATGCAAGAGATAGAGAAAAAGTAAAATAATATCGTAATAGAAGCAGTCACATTTATAACATGAAAAACTTTACGAGTGGATATATTGGTTTCTTCAACAAATAAATGATTTAAAAATGGCAATGGGAAACCAGTACAGATGATATGAATCTTTATGTGCATACCAACCATACTAACCAATTGCAATATGTGAATAATATTTGGATCCTAATTTAAACAAGATTTTAAAAATTTGAAACTACTAGGAAAATTGAAACCCGGATTTGCTATTAGACAGTAAGAAATTGCTATTAATTTTTTAGGTAAAAAATGATATTGTATTTAAAAACCCTTATGCATTTCAGAATTATTTGCAAAAATGCAAATAAAATGAGTGACATAACATTTGATGTATTTCCTTATAAGAGGTTTATATGTATGCTTGTATTTTTATATGTGTAAATATAAATACATATATTGCTTTTAAAATAATGGTATCATACTTATTATTTTGTTTTTGTAATATAGCTTTTATTCCACAAAATAATAGAGTATGACTATTGTTCTATGCTGTTATATATTTTTTATTCTACTTAATTGCAAGAGCAACTGAATGTTTTCTTACAGCTTTCCATAGCCTCCAATCCACAGTCTGTTTAACCCTCAGGTAACCCCTTTCAATCATTTCTTATTATCATTTTTTGACGTCTGGTAAAAACCACTTGCTTCTTACCCAAATGTGCTTTCTCAATGTCTTTGGACTTTCCCTTTCTTGGGCCTATTGCCCAAAGGCTAAAGACCACATTTTGTAAGGTGTCTTGCATAGAAGAGGTCATTTAACTATGATCTGCCACGTCAGATAGAAGCAGAAATTTATGTGAAATTCAGACAAATGTCCTGAAGGACAAGGATTTTGTCCCTTTGGTTTTCTGGTACACTCAGTCAAGCATGATGCTAGAATATTAGCACATCACTGGTCGTGATTTGAAAATCACATACGTAGGATGATAGCATATAGGAGCAGCTTGTAAAAGGACCAAATAAAAGATGCTGCATTCTGATGCCTACCAAGCCTACCTACAGCAATTTTTATGTGAAAGGGAAAACCTCTCTATTTGAATACAGTCACTCATTTCTCTCCATTTCTCAAAGCTAAACCCGATGTTAGCTGAGACACTGTGGTTACCAAAAGCATTGGAAAAATGCTAACATTACTATTTATTAAACATGACCACATAAAAGATTTTGCTGAGACATTTAGCAATAAAAATTCCATTTAAATTCCCTTCTCTTCAGATTTTGTCAGATTTATTTTAATTCTCTATTTTTCCACTAATCATACTTACAATTTTCAATAATATAGGTAGTCTGTTTTATCATAACTTAAAATGTATCAAGACAAATCTCAAAAAATTTGGTGAAGACAGAATACTTTTATTTCTTCTTTCATCTTCATCCTACAGTTCTTTATTTTTCAGCTATTATATAACATTTTCAAGTTTTTAAATTTTGTACTCTAATTTGTAAACATATAAAGTCTGTATATTTGTCTTTATTTTTTCTAAAAATGGGACAACTAAAGAAATAAATATAAATGCAAAGATTACTAAGATAAATATGATATAAACACAATAAAATAAAAAATAATTCAATTATTTGAAAATAACTTTAATAAAATTGATAAACCTTTAGCTAAAACTGATAAATCCTTAGACAGATGGACTGATGGAAAAAAGAAAACAAAAAAATATTGATATCAGGGTGAAAAAGGAATCATTTCAAAGATAAGAAGAAGATATTTAGAAAGGATATAATGCATAGTTATATGCAAAAAATGGCAATGGGGATAAAATGAAAAAGTTTGTGAAAATATCACTTAGTAAAGAAGACAGAAGAAAATGGAAAATTAAGGTAGTCTATCAAAATAATCAAATCTGTTATTTAAAACCCTCCACCAAAAGGAAAGGGAAGGGAAGGGAAAGGAAGGGAAGGGGGAAGGAAAATGGAAGGAAATGAAAGAAAGGAAATTGAAATCTATAGGCACAAATGGATTCCATTATAAATTCTTCCGAACCATAGAACAGGTAAGTCATGGAAAAGGGTCATGGAAAAGGGATTAATCTTCTTGCTTTGTGCACTTGTAAATCAGTTATATAAGTAAAAACCAGGAGAGGAAGTGTACTGTAGTCTTTCTATTCAAATCTGTTGTAAGAATTTTCCAGGTTTGCTACTTTGCCATCTCACATCTAAGAAATAGAAGTCAGTCTCTACTGGCTCCAAATGAAAAAGAAAAATTGTAATATATTTCTGCCAATCATTAAATTGAAGGAAGATGCTCATCTCAAGAGAGTAAAGCAGTGACTAGATTGTTAACAGAGAACTTGAGAACTGATGAGTTTATTTCTCTCTGCACCTCCGGAAATGCAAGAGAGTGTGTGATAAAGAGGCTTTTGCAATTCTGCTACAGTTTCAAGACCTGAAGGGCAGACGGCTGAGAAAGCATTGCAGTTAGTGTCTGATTAATACCCATGGCTATCTTAAGTAAAATAAATAAGTAAATAAATAAAGATTTTGGCAAAACTTTATAACTGATGACTACCTCTCAGAATTCTAAACCTTACAGCCACGAGCTTAGGAGAAGTAATTTTAATTAATTTGGGACCTGGAGAAGTACTCATACAAACATTTTCTTGAAATAGGCAAGAGATATGTCTTGGACTATGCTTGTAGTAATATAGTTTGGAGGGTAAGACTGCAGGTCTTGCTAGCATTTGAATATGTACGTTCAAAGGACGAGAGAAATCCAGGATTCTACCTAAATTCTCATTTTTTTCTAAAGCCACCTGTTCTGCTGTTCCTCATCCTCATAAATCATCTCTCTGTATCAGGCCAATGTTTTTAGAAGTAAGCAACAGAAAATAACTTGGCGTCACTTATTAAGAACACAAATCTAATGAGTGGGTATTTGTTGGATAACGGTGTCCCTAGAAAGGTAGTGAGCCAGGCTTGATAATGATCAGAGTAAAAGGACAAAAGGCAGCACTCAAGACCAATCAAAATTAAGTCTCAGAATCAGGCTCATGAGGACACAGCTGCCCTATTAACAGATGCACTGATTTATCTGCAGCTACAAGAGAATGGATTCTAGTGTCGCTGCTACTACTGGACAGGGAAACTAGATGTTACGTCTTCTAATGTCATCAACCCCAGAATGTTTGACCTAATGCCTCCTTTATTGTTATACCAACTCCTAATTCCCAAAATTCAAAACTAGGATGGGGTGAGGGTAGAGTGGTGTGGGGTGGGTGGATATTTGACTGACTGAATCTATGCCACATACCTGTCCATTTGCTTTAAGGAAAGCTGTATTTGGCCCTCTTGATTTTCATATTGAAATATGGGTGCTACCTATTTGCAAGACTCATAGTTTGACAGATTCTCTGATGATAGGAAAGGTTTCAGCTGCTCCAGAAATGAAAGCTGAAAACATTCACAATTCCTCTTCATTATTTATTATTTAATTAGTATTGTTCAGAGTATAAATGATTAATATTATCAATATTATTAGGTGAGTACTTCTTAATCTTGTTTCATATATATATATATATACTCATTACTTTTAATGCCTATATTTTGAAAACTCTACAGTACTTATTTAAAACATATTTTCAGAATACCTATAAAGTCTCAGTCTACAAGACTTCAGAAAGGTATGGAGGTAGAGAAAAATGGTGTCTGCATTTAGAATTATTGGAGAGAGAAAACCAACCAAAAGTTGTCAGAAGGAATTAATGGTAATTGCCACGTACTCAATCAAGGGTTTATGGAAGTAGGGAGAAGAGAATTTTAACTAGTTTTATAGAAAGGACAATGGATTCAAGCAATATGATGTTCAAGTGAATCTGGAAGGATGTGTGGACTTTTAGCCAAGTGAAGAAGACAGCAGGTGTAAAAAGTGAGACCCTGGAGAGGACGGCCAGATTAAAGAGCTGGAAGATAATATTGTGATGAACACTAAACACCTGTGCCTTGTGGCAGAATGGACCTTTTGTGACATGGGAAAGGGTCCAAAAGGTTACATGAAATTTATATACAAAATGGGTGTTTGGGCAGCCTTATAATGGTTTGGAGCAAGTAGAAACTGGTTAAAGAGGCCAGATGAAACATACTCAACAATATGAGTAGGAAGGCCAACCCAGGTTTTCATTCCGTCCTTTACACCTTCAGTTTTTACTTTTATATTGAATTTTTTTCAACAACAGATCATTACCTGTGGAATACTAAAGCTATGATTTATATATTTCATTTATAAGTCGATCAAAGCCACAATCCAACTGTATCAGTTTTATGCATCTAGGTACATGCAAAGACAGAACCCCAAAATTGCATATCCTCTGCTCATAATGGTCCTGCTCTAACTTTTTGCAATCACAAGTTCATTTCTTCTATAAGGCTCAGATGAGTTGTCATGCCCCTTATGATGCCTGATTTTATTCCCCAATAGAAAGCAGTGACTTGCCCATCTGAAAGCCCATAGTTCATTTTTCGGAATGTTCAATGGCAATGTAAACATGTTTTTAAATTTATGAATATATTTTATCATTTGCAATGTTAATTTATTAAGGACAAGATTCATGTTGGAATAAACAGTATATCCAACATTTTGCTTGGAATTTAGCCCCATGCCTTGAATTATGAGAAAATATATTTAAATATTTATAGAAAAAATGAAATGAATTCATGAATGAATTAAAATATCCTGATGTTCTGTCCATCTTATATTAACTGATCATAAGGGGGCTTTGAGGTTACATTTTTTAAGAAAACAATGTTGAGACAGAGAAGGGCAAAAGTTTTATTGAGGGTAGCCTTGTGGAGTGATAAAGGAGTAGAAACATGACCAAACAGAAGGAGTTATCAGACCATGATACAAGACTCATAAAATCACTGATATCCCTAATGATAGCTCTGAAGGAAAGAGCTTACTAGAGAAGTTCCATGTCGGGTGCAATTGTTATGCCCCTGCTTCCACTGCCTTGCACAGTCATTAGCCAGATGCTATCCCTATGTCTTAATTTACTAGGGCTGCTGTAATAAAGTAGCACAGACTTATTGGTGTAAATCAGAGGATGCTGTTATCTTAGAGTTCTAGAGGCTGTTATCTTACAATCCTAGAGGCTAGAAGGTGTTGGCAGGGTTATGGTTTCTCTGAAGCCAGTAGAGTGTTATGATGGCTTGTCAGCAGTCTGTAATTCAATCTCTCTCTCTCTCTCTCTCTCTCTCTCTCTCTCTCTCTCTCTCTCTCTCTCTCTCTCTCTCTCTCTCTCTCTCTCTCTCTCTCTCTCTCTCTCCCTCTCTCCCTCCCTCTCTCTCTCTCTATCAATTATCTGTCTCTTTGTTCACATTTCCTCCTTTTATAAGGAATCTAGTCATATTGGATTAGGATCCACACCAGTACAATTTGACCTCATCTTAACTAATAACATCTTCAAATGTCTTACTTACAAATGAGCTCAAGTTCACAAGACCAGGGGTTAGGACTTGAACATGTCTGCAAGGGGAATGTTTCAATCAGAACATCCTGGCCGATCATGACCTCAGCTTTAATATTGAAGCAGACCCTGATGGAACTAAGTGCTACAGCCTGTAAGTTTAAAACATTCCTTGCTACTGAGCAGCAAGTTCTTATTTATACCACATATATCCAATTTCCTATGCACAAAAAGCATAGAAAAACAGCCCTTCAAAAGTGGGTTATTCTTAGAAGAAGGAGGTTAGTGGGATGAATTTCAGTGTCCATCATTACAGCTGCTCTCAGGGATTTAAATGATTCTAATCATCTCTCCGCTATGCTATTCAATTCAAATTTACTTTACTCTTTGCTCCCATCTCTGTCAGGCTTGGTGGCTTACTTTGTGGAATGACGCAAACCTTCATTACTGAGAGGTCTGAGCTCCTGATTTCAGAAAACTCTCAGACCGAACTGCTGCATTTGTCTATTCACATTTGGACAAGGAACACCAAGAGGTGTTGAAATGCATCAGTTGAATTCCACGTATAATCCTCTCTGCCATCACTGCATAAAAGCAGCCCTACCTCCTCCTGCAGATCAGAGTAAATTACCCCTGCCAGGATTGTGAATATTTTTGCTTGCTGTTGTCTGGACACAAGGAGCTCAAAATGGCCATATGGCAGCCATTGCTATTAATTAAATGAATCCCTTGATCTGTCCCCCATGAGAGTGCACATCCTTTGGAAGAGTAGATCCCTGAGAGTTGTAGAAGTGGGAGGCACAAGGTGCCAAGTCAATTATTAGGAAAGATGGTACATTTGCTAACTCTTGCTTCCATCTCTTGTTTTTCACAAATGTAACCTCTTGGAGATACAGCATCATAAAAGAGCTTCTGGAGGATGGCACCCCATCTTCTCAGGGTGCTGTTCTAGTTATACCTTCAATGGGTCTTTCTTTGGACTAGTAACTAACCTTATGATAACCCTGTGGTCCAAGAGAGGAGATGGAGGTAGCTCATGAGAGGAGCACTTATTGCGTTGTCAGAGGAAGACTTCTGTATTGTTTTTCTGTACATGAAAATATATTTATTAGTGTGGAGTGAAAAGTTTAGAAAACCAAAATCTTTGGTTATTTCCACACCATTATTCTTAGCTTATGTGTTAGCAGTTCGGGTTGTTCTACTTGGTGACCTCAACTTGGAATAATAGACTTGCCTGGATTAAGCGTTCAACCTTTTTTTTTTTTTTTTTTTTTATGTTCAACTGCTCTATTAATTCATTGACTTGATGTTCATCATTTTCTTTTTGCCCATTGCATGAGATGAGGGCTCAAACAGTTGGAGTCTGTCAGCTAACCACTCACCTGTCTCTGAGCAGTGAGTGCTTTCTGGAAGGGACCATCTGGAGGCCCAAATTGGTGTGTGGCACATGACTGTTGAAGATGATCTCTAAGTCAAGCATTTTTAAACAAGATCTTCTCTAAAACTTAATTCAAATTAAAGGCAAAGGGATTTTACCAGCGAGCTTACCATAGTCCATGTGAATTTGTGAAAATATAAAGAATGTGCAGCCATTAAAACAACAAGTGTCATATTTTCTCTTTAGCTGTCAAAGAATACTGCATTTCTGTTTTCAAAGTCAGTTTTATTTAGCATAAATCTTTTACTAATCAGATAACGAAAATCAGAAATTCAGCTTTATTTAGCATAAATCTTTTACTAATCAGATAAATCTTTTACTAATCAGATATTAAATTATTTTTGTTAAATGGTAATACATACCTGTATTACAGTCACATATCAAATATGTGAATTGAAAATAACATAATGAGGAAAATACCCTATGATGATAGTTATATTGTTTTTGCTCAAAATATTGCTTAAATTTCTGGAAAACTTTATAAGCTCTTCCTTCCTCTGACCATCTTATTTTCCAATGTAATTCTTTCATTGTGGGTTCTTTCACAGCAGGGGTTATTTGGGGGTGGTTGTATATTGGAATACTTGTTTTCTCTCCCCTGGCCTTTGAGGGAGAGACTGTAAGGAAATTTTTAACCCTCATGGTAGATGCATTATTCTTAGTGCATTTAGTAAAATATATCAGGAAATTAACCCCTGTCTCCAGGTTGGCTGATGACTACATAAAAGCATTATATTGTAAAGCTTACGTTAATGTTACATAGAGCTTTTTTTTTCCATTTAATGAAACTGCAACCTAACATTCAATTCAGAGCCCATTATAACTTTAGGGGAGGATGAATGGCTTTGCCTTTGAAAAGGATTTTCCTATAACATATACCGAAATTCAGGTTAATAGTTCACATGGACATTTGCATTTGCTGTGTGAACACTCCATTATTTGTTTCTTAATTTATGCTGTTGTGGTTGGTTAGTAGTACTATTGTCCTTATGGATTCCTAGTTACAAATCATGTCCTTCACATACATATTCAGTTTATTATAGGAAAGTTTGCATAAAGTAAGTAGATCTTAGGTGGAATTATTATCTTAGAATACAATCTACCTCACTTATTAGGAAGAGAAATGGGAAGTGTATACACCAGGAGACTTTAGACAAAGTGTAAAAGAATTCACAGTTAAAAGAAAGAACAGAAAGAAGAGTGTATACATTTCTGAAATAAAATTAAAATGAGGAAAAGAAAAATGAGGTACATTGTTTCTCTCTTGCTCTGTTTGAAAAGTAACACAGTTTTAAGTATCTAAAATAATTTGCTTTGGGCAAAAGATTTGATAGATATTGTGATAAAATTATTCTGTGTTACTCTCTAGCCCTGAGAAGACAGATTACAAACATTGTATCATGCTGTCATTGCTGTCAAAGTTCTCTTTCATACAACCATTTAATATTTTGACTATGGTAGTTTTAATTATGCACCTGAGGAAAAAAAATGCCTTTAATCTCAATGCATTCCTGAGCATGTGAACACATTGTAAATAGGACCTTTTGTAAATGCTATTTATTTATTTATTTATTTATTTATTTATCGCATGGGCAGGCCCCGGGAAATGAACCCTACTCTCTGTCATGGCAGGCAAGAGCTCTGCCTGCTGAGCCACCAAGGCCCGCCCTGAAGATGTTATTTTTCATTAAGTGTGGTCCAACTAAATGAGCTTGGGCCTTAACCCCATTACTAGAGGTTTTTTGAAGAAAAACCACATGGAAAAACAAAAGGCTGGAAGTTAATTTAACCTGAAAAGTAAAGGACAGGACTCTTTTTAGTGCATTACCATGGGATAAAAAGCCAAGGACCCAGGAATCACCAGCAGCCACCACCAGAGACCAGTCTTCCGGGTAAAAATATCATCTTGCTCACACCTTAATTTGAATTCTAGCTTCAAAACCAGTAAGCCAATAAATTCTCATTGTTTAAGTCTACCAATTTTATGGTGTTTATGATCATAATTGGAAAACTAAGGCAACTGCTGTGAAGCAACTTGAAAAATTCCATTTCTTATTTTCATTAAACATCACCTGATGAGAAAGCAGAAAATATTGTTTAAGGCAGTGGTAGAAAGACATGCAATAGGAGAAATTTGTTGTTGATAAAGGTTATAACTTATTTAAATAATCAAAATAATTAATTTGGTAATCAATTTCATACATAAAGTAAAAAAAAAGTACTGATTTTATTATACACTTTTAAAACAACTTTACAATTAGGATAATTGAGTTGAGTTGGTAAAATTCTTTAATGTTCAATTACATTTAGCTTAACAAATGTTGAAATTAAACTTTCCAAGTATGGAAATAAAAGAAACTTACAGATATATAACAAATGTTTTTTTTCTTTGCCTTTTCTCTTATAACTCATATTGGTTATAAGAGAATTTGGCAAAGCAGGAGGTAGAAGAAGGATGAAAGGAAATTAGCTCACTTCTGAATATAGCCACAAGTCAAGAAGTAAGAAGAACTTCTCTCCTTGTTTTACATGGTGCCAGAAAGTTCCTGAAAGTCCCCTCAATAGATAATAGTTTTTAGTCAGGAATATTGCACTATAAACTGCATTCTAGATAAATAAATTCCTCATTCTCCTGAAATTTGGAAGATCAAAAATAATTATATCTATTTTGGAAAGAAAGTATTTTTATCTTGCTTTCTATTCTTTTCCTGATCCTTCCTTTCTAAATTAATGGAGTCTTGTACATAGGAGATTTATAGATTCTAAAGATATTGAAGGTTGTATCAAATTAGTCTTTGTGATTTATTAGAAATTTAAGGATGACCCTGATCATACAGGGTCTGAGGGCAAGGCCATTATGGTTTACACGGCACTACTTGACTCATGACCTCTCACCCTTGGGTTTTTAAAATGATTTTGCGGAACTCTTGCAGACACCATTAACGCAAAGTAGCACTTGCCTTTGGCTTTCATCTTCAACAGCCCTATTTTCAAAATAGCCAAACAAGTCAGGCTGCCTGATGAAAACAGCAGAGCAAAGAATAGTTTAGTTGAAATTCAGCTAAATAAAAATTTGTAATGAAGTTATTAGATTTTATTAGTAACACATATTTTATGAAACAATACCTGTGCAATCTGCACAGGCATATCTGACAATAATATTATTTTTAAAAGGTAGAAAATATTTACTGTCTATTCTCATTGTAACAAAGAAATTGAAAATTCATAGAGCCCAACAAATTCCTGTAAGGGAGCCAAAAATCAAAAACTTCAAATGTTACAATAGTTATTTAGTGCCGGGTTTATAACAAATATATTTGATTGAATTTTTGCATGTGTTAATGCCCTCCACTCAAAGAACATCAGAAACACATCAATCACTGAGTAAACTAGGTTTGTTTACTCAACTGCAGTGAGGGAGAAAGCACCCCACGAGGTACCATGGGGCATCGCAGTAAGAGGGTGTCATAAAGAACTTTTTATATGATTTGGTCACGTGTTAGAGACTTCAGGAAGCGGGGCTTTGCTTTGGATTGGCAGTTGTAAGAAAGTGGAAGTAATTCTATGAATGGGTATCTTATTAAATCATGACTGGAAAGAGGGAAGAATAAATCTGGTGTAAAGTGTTTGAAGATTAAATGAGAGCAAAGGAATTACATAGTGCAATTCCTGTGCGATATAATTAGCTTATAATAATTATCATTATGGCTGTTTTCTGAATTTATCACTCGCAAAATGTTTGAAGAATACTTGGAAAGTACCTATGTTTCTCTAACCTTTGATCTTTTCATGTTCTAATACCATGTCAACAAATGGATGAAAGTTATTAATTCTCAATGATTTTTTACCTCAAACTTAATATGGGTTTCATTTTTTTTTATATGAATAGCAGGATAAGAACCGTGACAATGATGTAAACTGCCACTATATTCTCTCATGAGATATTTTATATGATGTATGATAGTCCAAAAATGTCATTTCAACTGTGTAAATTTAAATTTTAGACCCTAAAGCATATCTCAGGGGAGGTTTATGGAAATAGCATTGCTTCTTAGTGGTGAATGGGTGCCTTTCAAGTCAGTCATTCTTGAAATTTTAGCTTTTCATTTACTAATTTTGCAACTCAGAATGAATTATTTATCTCACTAATTTTCAGAATTGGCCTATAAAATTATATGCAATATTTTACTTGTTATATAGTTTTGAAAAATACATGAAATAATGTATGTAGAATGCCAGCTCATAGCAATCATTTCATGATAGCTACTATTTTATTATTAAGGACTTTAAAATCAGATATTTTATTAAGGTACAGTGAAAAATTTTGGAGGATAGGCCATGATTTTCTTTATTTTTAGTGTGCAGAGATTACTATTTTGCATGGACAATGACCCTGTCTTCAGAGAAAGAAGGACAGTGTTCTCAAAGTTTCACTTAAAGCCATATTAAATAAATGATAGATCAGCATTTTAGATTTAAGTTGTTTCATGTTTCACCAGAACTGGAACTAGAAATAGAATCCCAGAAAAAGAGTAATTTGATAGTTCTCATTCTGATGACTTTTAAGCCAAGCACATCATGTACATAGAGCAACTCGGGAGAAGTAATTTTATAAATGTATATTTAAGTTGAACATTGATAAGTTTTCCACTCTAATGGTGGGTGGTAGTGAACTTATATTCATAAATTTATTTGGTCTTAGGCTTTGGATTTTATCTGGGGTGGACAATTGGAAACCCACTTTTATAGAAAGCAATTCTCCCTCTATTCTTTACTTTTAGTTTTCATTCATTTATTCATTAACACATTTAACAAATATATTTGAGTAAATATTATGGCATTTAAAATAATCTAGGAGTTTTGTTTGAACAAAATAGATGAAACTCTCCCACTTACTAGGCTTAAACCTTATTTGGCAACATTAATAGAAACTGTTTTATGTCATAATGGCTCTAAACATTTATGTCTAAATGAAGACAAAAAGAAGAAAATATAGAAAAAATTCTGTAAATAATATGGCTTTAATTTCATTAATGCTCTTTACAACTAAAATTATTTTAACAGTGATACTTTAAAAAAATCAGTAGCCTATAATCACTATGGGCTTTCTCTCTCTTTGTTGTCATGGACAAATATAGTACAGAGTTACAGACATAGACCAGCAATATCTGATGCATCTATATAAATTTATAATAAAAATATTCGTATCAACTTAACAATTACAACAAGTACGTGTGTTAGAAAATTCTTTAAGGGGGTACATTTCTCTTAGATTTTACTCCCTTAAATCATGCCTTTATCTTTTATCCAAATTGTTACAATTTACTAATCAGTCTCCCTGCCACTTAGTGGGTTTGCCCTCCTGCAATCAATTATTAATGAAAAAAATGCAATAGAGTTGAAACGCAATTTTGATCATGGTCATGTCCTCTTTTGCATAAAATCCTTCTTGAACTTTCTTTTTTCTTGTGAATAAATCAAACATCTCCACCCTTTTGCTTATGTCTAATCATCTTGCTCCCTTGCTCCTTATGTTCCAGCCAGACTCAACCTCACTCCTTATGCTCCAGCCAGATAAAGACTTGGAGAGCACAGATCACATCTTGCTAGATTATCCTCATCTGACCCTCTCATTATTCATTTTAAATCCAATTAATGCATTAGACTCAGTCAGAGTTTCAGCTCCCCTAAAATCTTTCCCTGTAGGTAATAGGCCTCTGCTTCATTCCCTGTCCCCCAAGCTAGGTTAAAGTCTTCTTAAACTTCCCATTGCTTTCTTTTATCTAGGACTTGCCATAATCAAATTCATTTTTGCTCACATATCTCTTTTCTTTTTAGTTTCTTTTAGTTTGTAAGCTATGTAAGGTTTCTCTTTGTTTTTCAAGTAGCTAGTTCATTTCTTGTAAAACAGTTGGTGAAAATATGAACATGTTAACTAACTGAATGAAAAACAAAACAAATGTACTTTGTTCACCGTGCAGGTTCACAATCCTGTATCTGAAACCCTTGGGACTAGATGCATTTCAGAATTGATACTTGTTGAAAGAGGTAATATTTTCAGAAATGTAAGATGGTTCATCTACTATAGATTAGGTAACAACACTATAAATTCTGGGACAGTAGTGAGGAAAAGAATTGGTTAATATTTTTTCAGCAAAACATTAATATTCATACTAAATGGAGAATAAATAACCACATTCATCTGAAGTCAGATTTTATAGCAATAAATTTCGATTGCATCAATTTGGCTGTCCAATGAATTATTAACTAAAAAAGAAAAATAGAGAAACAAATATCTTTGATTCCTAGACGTTTGGATTTCAGAATTGCAGAAATATGTTTCTTTATGAATTACAGAATCTCCAGAATCTATTTTTTCTGAGTTATCTGATAGCAAATTTATGTTTTCCTTCAAAATTAAAAAGAAAAAAAAATTTGAATATATTTACTAAACAGATATGAAAATTTAAAGGCATTTTTGAAGGTAAAATAGTGTTTGCATATGTGCATAAAAAAACAGTAAAACAGAAGGAGATTCATATTTTAAAATATTTTTAATTTGGAAAGAAGTTGCTACCTCTACTACATAGACACATACACAACACTCATTTTAATTTCTGTTGTTAAGATATTTCAAAACAAGACTATGAAATTTCCCTTGGAAAAGATCTCAATTTTCTGCAAGGCAAGCTAATCTTTTAATCTCTTTTTTTCATTCATTTATTCATTCATTACTATGAAACAAATGATGATTTGTCAGACACCCAAATGCTCCTGACACATGCTCCCTACTTAGGACACAACATCTTAATTGACATAGGCCAACTATTAACCACGTTTCCATCTCCTTACTTATTCATGTTCAATTTAGTCACTATAACTTTTGTGCCAAACTTAAAAAAAGGACAGAGTTCATATGTGTACAATTTTTTGCAGGCCAATTCACTGCTAATTTGATATGCTCTTTAAATGTTTTTAATATAGCTAAACAAAAGAAAATGTCTCTAACAGTAAAAGACATTGTTGTCCATGTTAAATCCCCTTCTACCAGAGACTAAATAAAAGAAATTAAGTTGTTTTTGTTCTTCCCCAATATGTAGTTGCAGGCCACCAGTCTAATGGCTGGGCTTGTAGATATTGCAATTTGATATGGTAGTTGAAAAGCGGCCAGCTAGCAGGGAATTGCAGTAATCAAGTTGTTGGGGAAAAAAAAAATCAATGTGCTGAACAGCCTTTCAATCTTATTATGAGACTAACATGAATAAAGACAGGCAATGTTCCACGTTTGCTAGCAGTGATGTGGATAGCAGAGGAGGGGAAAAAAGAAAAATGGTTTCATAGCTCTAAAAGGAAAAGATATCATTCAAAAGCGCAGTAATATTCTAAATAAATCCTAAAATCATGAAATGGAAGTTTGATCACAGGCCATTTCTGTCAAACATAAATGAAATGATTGTTAATTCTGAAGTCACTTACATGAGTTACTAGAAATGCTTTATTATTTGTGGGAGTTTAATTATAAGAAACTCGATTATAACCAGAATTACAAAGTTATGCAACTTTATATAAAGCAGCATATTATTCTAAAGTTTATGTGTAATGAGTTACCATAAATGTCTCAGTTACATAAATCTTTTCAAATATGAGTATCCAAAGTAGCTTAGATATTACAAATTAAATCAAACCAGATCATGGTTTGTATTTCATTCACTGGCGTACTTTGTTTCTAAAAGAAGAAAAGGAGGAGGAATTAGGTAAAAGATGCTCAAAAGAGAAAAAAGGAGGGAGAAAAGGAAAGCAGAGTTGAACGCAAACTGGCGTGGACTACTGTCTTGAGTGCAACTAAGGCCTAAATCAATCTGAGACTGCTCTTGAAATGCAGGCATAGGTTTCCAAGCATTATATTAAAATTTCATGATCAATAACGCTGCAAGCTGCAAAACATACAAGCAAAATAAGTGCTGACAATTCACCAGCATATGAATTTAATAAAATGTCATCCTCCAACCTCAGCAGTAGTGTCAGAAGGAGATGACCATCTGATTAGAATCTGTCAAATGAATCTCCATTTCTCAGGTAATAAACAACTCAGGATGGTACCTTTTGTTCCAGGTCCTGTTTACTATACAAAATACAATAGTCAATACATATTTTAATATAATTCTGTTTTTGACACTGAGTCAAGAAATACTTTCTTTTTTACTTTTAAATGGAGGTAATCCAGTATTATCTACCTTCTTTGATTCTGTAAGTAGATAATATCTCCATGTGAAGATTAATCTTTTCTCAGTTAAGTAGAGTTTGATTCTAGGTAATCTGCATATGTTTCACCCTAATTGGTTTCTTATTTGTCGTTTGAAATTTGAATTCTAGAGTCTTCTTTGCTTTGGATGAATGACCTTGAGAAAGACTGTGAGAACATATAGTAGATATTTTATATATATTTTCTTCACAGAAATGTTGCACTCCTATTTACATATATATATGTATGTTGATAAATACTTCTGTAATTTCATCATAGCGGTTAAGACAGGCACAAGAATAGTTCTGAGAGTTGCCGAAAGTTGGTCTAGCTGCCAACTCATAAGCCTGTCCCTGGTTATCTTTCCTTTCAACAGCTCTGTTTAAGGAATTGATTCAGTTTTTCATTCACTAATTTCATTCACTTGATTAATCCTTTTTGTCAGCATACTAAGTATTAGACTTTGTGCTCAGCACCTGAATAGTTCCTTGCATTGACTACTAATAAAAATTCTCTATTTGCTTTATTCTTTTGAGTTTGACTGATATTTTGAAATCATCGATTCTTGTCTTATGTGTTCCACTATGGTTGCAGCTCTAGCTAGGAAAAAAACTTCTGAATTTGCAAAGGTGCATAATTGTTTGAGAAGGTCCTGAATAGATTCAAATAGCTGGTTAAAGATTACAGAACATGCCTTCTTTTTTAACTCAGAATGTTACAGTTTATGAAAAGTTTGCTTTAAGTAATACTGTGAGGTGTGGTTTTCTTGATTAAAATATGAAGTTGGTTTAGCATTATTTATTTCAATAACATATGTTTAAAACAGAATAGCCCATGTCCTGAATGAAAACAATAGTTTTCATTAACAATAGTTGCAATATTGGAATGTAATATTACATTCCAATAGTTGTAATACATCTGGAATGTAAAGTGTATGAATGTGTTACATAGTATGTTGATTTCAAAGTGTTGTGCATCCCAGAAAAGCTGTGTCCTTTAATCTTGATTCAATATTGCTGGGTGGAAACCCTTTCGATTAGACTATCTTCATGGAGAGGTAATACCTTCCATGGTGGGTTCTGCATTGCGATTAGATTTATTCCACAAACATGTGCACGCCCTATTGTGGGCATGGCCTTTTTTTTTTTGTATGCTGTATCACAGGGTCATATTTCATTCTTTTTCCATGTGAGTATCCTGTTATTGCAGCATGATTTGTTGAATTTTTTTTCGTTTATTTGCTTGTTTGTGTTGGGAAGTGCATTGACTGGGAATTGAACCTGGGTCTCCTGCATGGCAGGCGAGAATTCTACCACTGAACTATCCTTGCACACTTGTAGGTGTGGCCTTTCGATTAGATGGAGATGTGACTCCTCCCATAAAGATGGGTCTTGATTAGTTTACTAGAGTCTCTAAAAGGGGAAACATTTTGAAGAAACCTCAGATGCAGACACAGGCACGAACATTTAGAAATGCAGATGCTATTGCTTGCAGAATAGCTGCCTCAGAGCTGACAAGGATAGGAATGTTTGAAGATGCTGAGAATGCTAACAGAGAGACCAGGTGCCAAGACATAGGCAAAGCCCAGCAGACATAGACATGTGCCTTCCCATGAGATGCTAAATAAGCCAGAACCCAGAATCATGTCCCAGAGAAACTAAGTGAGGTCCTACAGATGCTTAGAGGGGATACCAATGTCACCAGAAACTGGAAGCAGTGGAATCAGGAACAAGGACCACTGATGCCAGCCTCATGCCTTCTCATCTGACAGAGCTATTCTGGACAGGATCAGCCTCTCCTGAGTGAAGACAACCTATAGTTGGTGCCTTAATTTGGACAATTTCATGGCTTTAGAACTATAAACTTGTAACTTATTAAATTCCTTTTATAAAAGACATTCCGTTTCTGGTATATTGCATTTCAGCAGCTTAACAAAATAATACACATGGGAGTTTACTAAAGAACAGCAAAGTGAAAATCAATAGAAGTATATAATAACTAATGAAGGGAATGAAAACAGAAAACTTTGTCACAAAATTATAATTATTTTTCAATTATTTATTTTTTGCTACCAAAATATGCTCTGTTACATTCAAAGGGGGTTTAGACAGGGTATTTTGACTCTTGCTTCTGAAATACAAACAAGTCATAATTACTGAAGCATAGCATATTAGAAAATAAACTGCACTTTTATTTTTCCAGAGAGGTACTTGATCTTATGCAGATTTTTAAAACTCTTAATGTGGAAGTAAGTTGACTACTTATATATTTTTGTTAGGTTAGTTAGCACATCGAAGTTTTAGTTTGATTTTGTAACACATGCAATATTTAATAAACCATTGTGTATATCCCGTTACTATTTTGCTTATACGTTACTATTTTGCTTATACTATTTTGCTTATTACCATTACAAATGGTAATTAACAGGGTTGTTGAAATTGCAACATTAACTATAAAAACTTTTCTTGCTATCTATAAATTTTCCTTATTATTTAGTGGAGGTGAAATGAAAAGTAAATCAATACCTATGAATTCTTCATTTATCACCTGCTTTTCTTCACAAAACTTCATATTTACAGCCTCTTTCAGTAGAGGTATATGTCATTAGGACTTGTTCTAGTTTGCTAGCTGGCAGAATGCAATATACCAGGAATGGAATGGCTTTTAAAAAGGGGAATTTAATAAGTTGCAAGTTTAAAGTTCTAAGGCCAATTAAAGAAAGTCTATAGAAATGTTGTATCTAAGGCATCCAGGGAAAGATACCTTGGTTCAAGAAGGCTGATGATGTTCAGGTTCAGGGTTTCTCTCTCGGCTGTAAGGGCACATGGCAAAGTCTGCTAGCTTTCTCTCTCAGCTTCTTGCTTCATGGTGCTCCCCCAGGGGTGTTTCCCTTCTTCGTCTCCAAAGGTCTCTAGCTGGTGGACTCTGTGGTTCTCTCCTCATTCTGTCGTGGTTCTGCTTCTCTCTCCTCATTCTCAAAAAGAAACTCTCTCCAAAATGTCTTCTCTTTTATAGAATTCTGGTAAACAAATCAAGACCCACGTAGAATGGATGGAGACATGTCTCCATCTAATCAAGTTTAAAATCCACAATTGATTGAGTCATATCTCCGTGGAGATGACCTAATCAAGTTTCCAGCCTATAGTACTGAATAAGGATTAGAAGAAACCGTTGATCCCGCAAGATTGATTAGGATTAAAACATGGTTTTTCTAAGGTACATAAATCCTCTCAAACTAGCACAGGACCTAGCAGAAAATAATATTTTAAAGAATAAGCCAGAATTTGGTTATTATCATTGATGCTGAAGAATGGTTAAAACCCTGACATCTACAAAAATTAAGATTTGAGAAACTTAGTTTATTAAGCCAAAACAAATGTTTATTTTTAAATATGGGCATTAATGGTAGAGCAATTGAAAAAAAAGTGCAATGTGGTCATTCTTGTCTCTAAAACTTTTCTTTTCCTGTATCTCTTTATCCCTTTCCCTTTCCAGTCTTGGTAAGTATGGGTGGGTTTAGGGTTTCTTCTATTTGTGTTCATGGTGATGATAATATACATTTTCCCAGGTGTCCCTAGCTTTTATACTGACAGCAGAAGAATAACAATGATAACGGACTCAACAGACTATGAAAGTAATAGAGCTTTGTTGAATTCAGAGGGGCTTTTCTGCCCCAAATGCACATAAGTCACTGTTTTGAAGTTATATGAGTGTACTTCCATGAATGCCACAATTAATTAATAATGCTGTATTAGTTTCCTGTTACTGCTGAAACAAATTACCATGACCTGAGTGATGTAAAACAACAGAAATGTCTCATCAAAGCTACACTACCTCAAAAGGTTCTAGGGGAGAATTGATTCTTTGACTTTTTCTAGTATCTGGTGCTATTGGTGTTCCTTGGCTTTTGGACCTATCACTCCAATCTCTGCCTCCATGGTCAGAAGGACTCTTCCTCTTTTGTTCTGTCCTCTTTTCTGTGTGACTGTAATGAGCACCCTTGTCACTGGATTTAGGAACCACCAGCTTAATCTGGGATAATCCCTTCATTTTAAGATCTCTAAATTCATTTCATGTACAAAGACCCTTTTTTCAAATAAGGTAACATTCATAGGTTCAGAGGATTAGAACCCAGGCATATCTTTTGGGGAGACACCATTCAGCCCACTGAAAAGTTCATTTAATTACTAAATTAATGGCTTATCTGTTTTATATTCCTATATTATGTGAGTTAGTCTAGAAGAATACATGCTCCCTGTGACCAATCAGCTTATATTCAAAGTGTATTTTTTTATATTGTCCATTATTAGCATAAATTTAAATTTAGGCATTTATATAGTAAGTGAGTATATTTTCATTTGCCAAATCAGGCTAATTGGTAGTGAAAGAACTGAGGGCAAAAATTGTTAATTTCTTTATATCAAATGTGTGTGTGTGTGTATGTGTGTGTGATCCTCTTATGTTTATAAAGTGTATTCATTGAGAGAAATGCCAGCTACAGTCAGAAAATTGGATGGTAGGATAATCGGTCTTTATAAAGTATACATATTATTGAAAAAAGATTCACAAAAGGATATGTATATATATCTTTCATTTTCCAGAAAATATAATAAAGATGTGGAAAAGGATTGGTGTCTTGATATTTTTACAAAAACCTGCAAACTTAAAACAAAATGGATACTTATAATTTTAGTTATATTCATGTTTCAATCTGTATATTTTCTTACTCATTAGTTCTAAATTATTTTTTAATTGTGAAATGGGCTTACATTTACTCTACATTTGTGTTCTTTTCTCTTCAGTTTCACTTGTCACAAACAAATGTCATTTAGTTTCACATAAACACCCTTGGTTCACAGAGTTATTTTTCTATGTGTTACCTTTGTGAGAAGAATCATTTACATAAAGAAATCTTTTTTCTGAGGGATATTTTTTTCAGAATAATTTCTTTATCAAATATTTTTGTTTCTGTTTCTAACTTTGTTTTCAAATTTTCTTTTTTATTACTGTAGAATTTTTTTCATAGTCCTTAGTATGATTCATCTTAGCCATCTCTGATGTGAGAAACTGTATCTTGATATTATTTCTGCCTAAATAGTATAGCTTTGTCTATAACTTTCCATCAAAACTTCAGTAATTGATGCCTTATTTCTACCAGCATTTCTAGTTCCTGAATGATAAAACAATGACTCTCAGTTTGGGAAATGAGAAGTAATAATTGGAGGGTTTTATTGTGCCTGGTTTTTCAATAATTTTACAACTAATTCCTGGGTTTTGTCTTCTTCTTTTGTAGGGAGTGGAGGGGGTTCATACTTCATAGGCAAGGATGTTTAAAACTCCTATGAGAGTTGCCTTTGAATTTTGTAAGATATTTCATAATGAGTCATCAGTCTCTAATTTCTGATAAAGGATGGTAGGAGGGTGATGAAACAAATGACTATAATGGAGTAGAATCAATTCCTGCAATATTTGTCTGCCAGAAAGGAGGAGAATGTAACATGGGGCTTTTTATTATTCTCTTCTCTTTTTGATTACCACCTTGGAGATATCTATTTTTTTTATTTTGTTTTATTCATCTCCCGATATATCCCTAAATATTGTTGGAACATTCACTCTTTGTGTCCTTCTCTGCCTCTTTTTCAGACCAGAGACAAAGTATAATATGAGCAACTACTTTGGTTTATGTATTGAATGTATATTCTTATTTTTTATAACTTTTATTTTTATTTTCAGTTTCAAGGGAACTAGGCTCTGTGTTCTTGCTTCTATGCTTCCACCTTTCTCCCAGATGTAGAGAATTTCAAAGCACATGACCAACCATTGATTTACTTGCAGCTTGAAGCAACTGGTGCAAAAGGAAGTGAGAGAGACAAGTATGGGTGATTATAGTCATATAATAAGTACTTAGTACTTTGATTTTAGCTGCTGTACATTAATCTTGGTGTCATGATGACTATTATTAAAGGTGTCTGTTCAGACACCATTCTGTTACTGAATTCCAGGTGCCGTCTCCAGGCAGATAGCAACTATATTATTCTGCTTCTAACTGACCATGATTGCTTGAAAATACAAGCTATGTTGATATCAGTTTTATTTTGTAAATCACCCATATTGAAGAAGATAATAAGGGCAGAGGCAGATTTTCAGTTTGAGGAAAGATCTTGTCACTTGTCACAACTTGGAAAAAGTAAAAAAAAAAAAAAAAAAAGAAGAATTAAGATGATCGTCTATTAAGAAAACACCTTTCCCTCAATTCACCAATACCACCGTCTCCTTTCTTCCAAGTGCATATATCATTAGATTAAGAAAATAAATCAGGATACAAATGATGGGATTTCCCTATAAGCACACAATACCATGGAAAAGAAACGAAGAAGAAACAATAAAGTTGTCAAATTTTGGGCCCCTCCCAATGCTTTCTTTTAGACTTTTTAAAATATACCATTCTATTTTGAAATATTTTTGCATATCATTTTCTTAATTTCTCTCTAATTACACACACTTTAAATTTCTCAATGGAATGCAATGAAGTTTCCTAAAAGTTTTTAAAGGACAAGTAAGTTGTCAAATTTAAATTATAACAATCATTATTTTTGGAAATACTATTTATGAAATTCTTCAGAAATACTGAAAAGTGTGGGGTTACAGATTGAACTGTTTCCCCCATAAAGATATTTTCAAATCCTAATCCACAGTCCTGTGCATGTGAACCCATTTCAAGATCCTATTAGTTAAGATGAGGATAACCTGAATTAGGATTGGCCCTAGTCCAGTATGACTGGAGTACTTTTAAGGGGGGGGGGGGAGAATTTGGACATGGAAGAGTTAATAGAAGAGAGATAAAAGAAATGTTCTTATGATAAAGGTAAATCTTGAAGTATGAATTGCTGGTAAGCCACCACCAGAGTGCTACATACTTTAAAGAAACCATTATCCTGCTAACACTTTGATTTGAGACTTCTAACCTCTAAAACTATGACAAATTACTGTTGTTTAAGCCAACCAGTCTGTGGTTAATTATTATAGTACCCCTGGCAAACTAAGACAGGGTTAAATACTTGAGGTTTTCTAACAACTTAAATTCCAATACCTGGAAGTTAAGTAAGAGAGTTTTTGCAATTGTCTTCATTTAATGGATGAAATAAACATATGTTGGTGCCTCTGACTTGCCAGAGAATTCTGGATTTTATGAGGCAATTTGAGCTAGCTTGCAGTAATCTAAATATCTCATTATATTATTTATTTTTTAAAATATTCATTCATTTATTTAGCAAATATGTATATAGATAGCATGCTAGACTGTATAGTTGCAACAGAAAATAAGGAAACAAGAACATTGTGGTTATTTAGCTTACAATATAATAGTATATACAGTTACAGAATAGATGATAAGTGACATAAAGGATAAATGCAGGGTTTTATGGGAGAATGAGGGTGACCTGCCACAGTCTCGGAGAGGAGACAGCAACTATCTACATGCATCAATAATATATAGATAGGGTATGGATGAGGAGTTGAAGTCATAGGTAAAGGAGGCAGAAAAGAAGCATTTTACTAAGTTGAACTATTAGAATTTGCAAAGGCTTGAAGATAGGAAAATCATAGCAAGTTCAAGTTTCACATAATTCAGTTTATCTCATAATATTCAGAATAATGTAGATGAATTGGGCCATAAGCCAAGGAATGCAAGGAATACAACTGGCCTTCAGAAAATGGAAAAAACATGAAAATGGATTCTACCCTGGAGCTTCCAGAGGGAAGGATCACATTTGTTTTCAGCCCAGTGAGACCCATTTTGAACCTGCAACCTCCAGGACCATTTAAGACAATAAATCTGAGATAATAAATTGCTTTCTATTTAGAGATTAAGTATAGTTTAAGATGAACTGTATAACTTTCAGGTTGACAAGAAGTGGACTATGATGGCTAGTTCCATGGGTCAACTTGGCCAGGTGATGGTGCCCAGTTATCTGGTCAAGCAACCACTAGCCTATTTGTTTCTGTGAGGACATTTTGTGGACTTAATTTATCAGCATATTGATTGTACCTATGGCTGCTTACACCTGCAGTAGGCTAAGGGGAGGGTCTCCTTCATTGAGCAAGATTTAATCTAATCAACTGAAGGCTTTAAAGGAGAAGTCAGAACAGAGAATCTCTTGCTCCACTTTAGCCAGCTAGCCTCTACTGGGGCATTCATTGAAGACCTTCATCAGAGTTGCGAGTTTGCAGCCTGCCTTATGGAATTTGGAATTGTGCATTCCCACCATTGTGTGAAGCACTTTTATAAAATCTCATATTTATAGATCTCTCCTGTTGGCTTTGTTTCCCTAGAGAGCCCTGGCTACTACAACTTTGGTAATGGCTGTGTTTTTTGAGAAACAAAATCTTGAAAATGAGTTTTTACAATTGTTTTTCTACTCTGATTAGACTCAAAGGCACTAGTGACTATTTTTCCGATAATCAGGATAACACTGCCAGTCCATGGTGTGAGTTGTCAATAGAGATATGCAAAATATAAATATTTGATTCTGATAATTGAACACTTATATGAGGCAAAACTCTGAATGACATGGTTTTTGACAGCTTAACAGAGTTGTGTGGAGTTAAAAGGTATAATGATATTGGCTGATTGTTCCAAAATATGCTGAATACAGGTTAAAAAATGGGGGATGAGCTGAAGGCTTCAAATTTGCAGCTTAAATGTTGTATGAAAGATGTAAAAGTTTCTCCATATGCCCTGAAAGAAAATTTTATTTTCTGTGGCCAAAGATTTAAAATCTGAAATGACAACCCAGAGTCTCATTGTTCCAGTAGCAGATTTACAACCTAAACTGAAATCTTAACCTTGCAGTGTGCCTGCTGTTAAGGTGGAGGCATTGATTGGAAAGGAATGGAAATCAATGAAAAATCATGAAAATTGGGATGGGACCTATGAGTTGATAATGATGGCATAGGGGACATTGAAACCCTAGATTCTACTGAGTTTTTGCTAGATAAACCTGTAATGGTTTCCTTTGAGGAAACAGTTCCCGACCTCCAGTCTTCCTGGAGGAGTCTGTCATCTACCACCACCTTAAGAGATTAACCCTTCAGTGTCTGCTAGAGTTCTAACCACCTCCTGGGGTAACAGCCTTCACACCTGGGTCTGGAGAGATTAATCTTGTTTTGCCAGGTGAAACTAAAAAACAATATCCTGACATAATTGGCTTGCAGACACTTCTGATTCTTTTCATGATTCACTCCCACTGTTCTTTTTTTCTTCCAGGTCTCTTTTACTTCTAAGCCTAAAACTAGTCCCAACAGACCCTGAAAGTTGAGGTAAAATGTGACTCATGGTGAGGCACACCATACTCCAAAAGAACTGCTTGAATTTTCCAATTTATATAGAGAGAAGTCAGGGGAATATGTATGGGAATGGATATTAAGGGTGTGAGATGATGTTAGAAGAAATATAAAGCTTGATTAGGCTGAAATTACTGATATAGGCCCATTAAGTTGAGATTCTGGATTCAATGTTGCAGCTCAAGGGATTAGAAAGTGCATTAACAATTTGTTTGGGTGAAACGTGTCAAAAGGTGGCTGACATCATCTGAGGTTGAAATTCCAGAAATGCCCTCGTATACTGTAGATAAGAGGGTCCAAAGTTTTAGAGAAATTGGAATATTACAGTAGATTAATCACGTAAGACCAGCTCAAACACCCCAGGGATGCCCATGGGACACACTTTTACCATGACTATGAAGAATAAATTTCTGAGACTAACTCCATCATCCCTGAAGAGCTATGTGGTTCCCTTTCTCTGTAGGTCAGATAATACCACAGGAACTGCTGTCACTGAGGTGGATTTCTTAAACACAATGTGGACGATCAGATCCTGAGTTGGCAGAAGCCATGTGGCAAGATTTAATTGTCAAAGATAAGGTATGTGTGTGACTATTATAATAGATGAAAGATTCAAAGCAGCCAAAATAATCTCACTTACAAAGAATTATGGTGTTGATTAGTAGATCATGGGGTACCTAGAAGTAAAGTAGATGGGCCATCTATTAAATTTTTGTTTGAATTGTATAAGCAGAAGAGTGTTAGGTCAAGTAAACAGAAGTCTAACTTGAATTACAAAAACAGAAAGTCACAGTTCCTTAATCAGTTCTGAGGCTTGGAACAGTTTACAGACCCAGAGCCCCTTTGAATGAGGGGAAGGACCCTGTGACGCTGCCAAAATTTATACTGTTAACCTTCCCCAAGAGACTTACAGCCTTTTACCAGGATAACTGTGCACTGGGGAAAAGGACATGATCAGATATTTTGGGTATTATTGGACACTGGCTCAGAGGTGACATTAATTCCAAGAGACCAAATCATCACTCTGGTCCACCACAGTAGGGGCTTATGGAGGTCAGGTGATTGGTGGAGTTTTAGCTCAGGTCTGTCTCACAGTGGGTCCAGTGGACCCATTCTTTAGTTATTTCCCCAGTTCTAGAATGCATAATTGGAATAGACATACTGAGTAACTGGCAGAATCCCTGCATTGATTCCCTGATATGGGGAGGGAGGGCTATTATGGTAGGAAGGCCAAATGCAAGCCACTAGAACTGCCCATATCTAGCAAAATAGTGAATCAGAAGCAATACTGGTTTCCTGGAGGGATTGCAGAGATGAGTGCCACAGTTAAGGATTTGAAGGACGCAGGGGTGGTGATTCTTACCATGTCCCCTTTCAATTATCCTATTTGGCCTGTTAGAAAAACAAATCAGTCTTGGAGGATGACAGTGGATTTATCATAAACTAAACCAGGTGGTGACTCTAATTTCAGCTGCTATTACAGATGTGGTATCATTGCTTGAGCAAATCAACACATATCCTGATACCTATATGCAGCTATTGATCTGGCAAATGCTTTTTTCTTAATAGCTGTTAGTAAGAACTACCAGAAACAGTTTGCTTTCAGCTGACAAAGTCATTAGTACACCTTCACTGTCCTATCTCAGGGGTATATCAACTTTCCAGCCCTATGTCATAATTTTGTCTGCACAGAGGTTGATCATTTCTCCCTCCCCAAAGACATCTCACTGGTCCACTATACTGATATCATGCTAATTGGACCTTCTGAGTAAAGAGTAGCAACCACTCTAGATTTATTGGAAAGGCATTTTCATGTCAGAGAATTGGAGATCAATCCAACAAAAGTACAGGTGCCTTCCACTTTAGAGAAATTTCTAGGTGTCAGATGGTGTAGGGCATGTCGAGATATCCCTTCTAAAGTAAAGGATAAGCATCTGGCCCCTTTTATGACCAAAAAAGAGATACAGAGCCTATTTGGTCTCTTTGGAGTTTTGAGACCATATATTGCTCATTTGGGTGTGCTATTCCAGCCCAATAACATAGTGACCAGAAAATCTGCTAGCTTTGTGTGGGGACCAGAAAAATAGCAGGCTTTGCAACAGGCCCAAGCTGCTGTACAAGCTACTCTGCCACTTGGGCCATATGATCCAGCATATCCAATGATGCTGGAAGTGTCAGTGGCAAATAGAGATGCTGTCTGGACACTTTGGCAGGGCCCTGTCAGAGAATCACAATACGCGCCATTAGCATCTGGGAATAAGGCCTTGTCATAGTCTGCAGCTAAACACTGGGCTTTTGAGAAGCAGCTTTTGACCTGCTACTGGATCTTTGTAGAGACTGAATGTCTAACCATGAACCACCAAGTTACCAAGAGGCCTGAGTCCCCTATCACGAGCTGGGTGTTGACTGACCTACCAAGCCATAAGTTGGGCATGCACAGCATTACTCCATCATAAAATGGAACTGGTATATAGGAAATAGGCCCTAAGTGGGTCCTGAAGGCATGAGTAAGTTACATGAAGATATGGCCCAAATGTTCCAGTCTCACACTCCTTTTCTTCCCCAGCCCAGAGCTATGGCCTCTTGGGGAGTTCCTCACAGTCAATTGACTGAAGAAGAGAAAAACTCAGACCTGGTTTACAGATCGTTCTGCATGATATGCAGGTACCACCCAAAAGTGGACAGCTGTAGCATTGCAACCCCTTTCAGGCATGTCCCTGAAGGACAATGGTGGGGAGAATCTGCCCAGTGGGCAGAACTTTGGGCAATGCACTTGGTTGTGCATTTTGCTAAGAGACCTAGCAGGAGGTTTGTTTGTTTACTAATTCATGGGCTGTTGCTAATGTTTTGGCTGGATGGTCAGGGATTTGGAATGAATAGGATTGGAAGATTGTTAATAAAAGTTCTGAGTAAGAGGAATGTGGATAGACATTTCTGAGTGGGCAAAAACATGAAGATATTTGTGTTCCACATGAATGCTCACAAGAGGACGACTTCAGCAGAGGACATTTAATCTAATCAATCAAAGGCTTTAAAAGAGAAGTCAGAAGAGTGAATCTCTCACTCTACTTCAGCTAGCCAGCCTCTCTTGGGAATTCATTGAAGACCTTCATCAGAGTTGTTAGCTTGTGGCCTGCCATGTAGAATTTAGACTTGACTTGTGCATCTACACAGTGGTGTGAGACAGTTTTACAAAATATTTTATTTAAATATATCTCTGGTTGGCTCTGATCCTCTACAGCTGCCAAATTACCAAATTTGCTGTAATTTGTTACAGCAGCAAAAGGAGACTATATATATGTCTACCTATAGTTTTTCAGGGTGACTGTCAATCACTTTCATTCAAATGGCGGAACTGATGGTTATTTGCACTTCATTGCTTTATTACAGACAGTCTAACAAAGTAAAAAGAAACAGAGAAAGTCATGGCTGAAATTAATCTGATTGTTTTTTGGCATGTTAACAGTATACACACAATGCAAAATATTTATTTAAGGACACATATTCAAGGTAATTATTACGCATAGCAAGATATAATTCATCTTAATTGAAGTTGAGAAAAAAATAAATTCATGAATATTTTAACTATAAATATAGCTTGATAAATGGAATTGAATATTATGCATTTGAAAAAAACTCAAGACTTTTAATGTTCTCTAATAAAAAATTATTAAAACACTTTTAGTGGACAAATATGGCCAAATGACTGTATTATGTCTAATATTACAATTTTCTAAATTAACATAACATATATTTTTTAATCTATAGACTTTTTAAGTACTTTGATAAAGACAAAGTTGGTGCTTTAAAAAATGTGTAATAATTGAATATATAAGGCCCTCCCTTTGTTTACTAGCTGCCAGAATGCAATATACCAGAAACAGAACGGCTTTTAAAAGGGGAATTTAATAAGTTGCTAGCTTACAGTTCTAAGGCTGAGAAAATGTCCCAACTAAAACAAGTCTACAGAAATGTCCAATCAAAGGCATCCAGGGAGAGACACCTTGCTTCAAGAAGGCCAATGAAGTTCAAGGTCTCTTTCTCAAGTGAGAAGGTACATGGCGAACACAGTTATGGTTTCTCTGTCAGCTGGAAGGGCACATGGTGAGCACTGCATCAAGAGCTAGCTTTCTCTCCTGGCTTCCTGTTTCATGAAGCTCCCCAGGAGGCATTTTCCTTCTTCATCTCCAAAGGTAGCTGGCTCATGAACTCTCTGCTTTGTGGTGCTGCAGCATTCTCTGCTCTCTCTGAATCCCTTTCATTCTCCAAAATGCTTCCTCTTTTATAGGGCTCAAGAAACTTATCAAGACCCATCCAAATGGGCAGAGACATGTTGTCACCTGATCCAGTTTAACAACCACACTTAATTAAATCACATTTCCAGGGAGAAAAGCTGATTACAGTTTCAAACATACAGTATTGAATAGGCATTATTCTGCCTTTACAAAATGGGATTTTTATTAAAACATGGCTTTTCTAGGGTCCATACATTCTTTCAAACCAGCACACCTCCTATCTCTGATATGGTGTCCTTTCTCCCTTCAGTACCCTAGACACCCCCAAAGAGGATGTAAAATTCCTGCAATTCCCCTTCTATTCAGTGTCTCAATCTTTTCCAGTACTAAAACTGCTTTCTTCCTCTTCTGTAGAAAACTTTTCTTTTTCCAGACATTCAATTTGGAAAGCCTTGATATAGTCTATGGCAACAATTAGTTGGAAAAGGTATGAGCCCATTCCAAAGGTTGAAAATTTCAGAGACATACTTTTATATTATTATATAGAAATGTATTCTCAATGGTGAAAAAGTAGTAGAGTTATCTTTCCTTTCATGGTTTACATTTGCAAAAGTTTTTAAATAACATCATGGAGATAACTAATTTTTTTTTATTAATCTAGGCATGTAATTAGATTCTCATTTAATGAAATAACTGTTCTTGTTGCAAAAATAAATTATTTTGTTTTCTTACCAAGTAAAACTCTATTGAATTTGTAAAGAAAATAATAAAATTTCAAAGGTTACTTTCTAGTTTATTAATACCACTCTGATTTACAATTTTCTTGGTCCTGAGGGATACATCCCAATTGAAGTCAAATGTGAAAATCCTTTTCCACACTTTCCTAGCTTCAATTGCAGTTGAGACTGGACATGTGGCTCAAGTAAGGCCAGTGTGGCTAAAGAATAACCCATGCTGGGGAAATTTGGAGAATGGGTGCAACATCTGAGTTTTTCAAAAAATGCAAATCAGGTGCCAATGTATCCCATTGTTCTTTTTCCTGACCTGAAGGCTAAAGAATGGCTTTGCAGTCAACGATATATTGTTAATCAGGACAAAGTAGTTATGGCAATTTAGCTCTAGTCCTGAAAAAGATTAATAATGAGACAACTGACTCATTTTGAATCTATAATACGAGTAAAACTTGACTAGAACCAATTTTAAGTCCTTTAAAAGTAAAAATTGGTTATGATAAAATTAGCTAAGTTGTTATAGCTCCTGAAATTGGAAGAAGAAAGTATTGTTTGTTGACCCATGAATACTTCATGTTTATACTCCTTAATAATTTTGAGACTGTTTCTTAATATGAAATCATGGTTGTAGAGCCAAGGCTCCAGGATACCACCAGGAAAGAAGGCCCACCATATAGAGATTGGCAGAGATGTTGGTAACCAAGAGTAGAAGTCCGGGTCCTTCTGCCCACTTCATTGAACTGCAGTGTCATAGTCACCATGGAAGATACAACACACACAAGCACTGCTTGGAACAAAGCTTATATCAAGAAGAGAAAAAGCACGGTTAGCTTCAGTAGTAGGCATCAGTCTCCCCTGGTCATCTGGGAGCTGACAGCATACAGAGGACATGATGTTCACACTTCTCTTATGCTGCACTGTGATGACACTGTTCCCTCCCTGCAAGGAACAGATACATTAGTGGGGTTAGCTAGGTGCCATATGACAGACACATGTAAGCAATACACAGAAGTTCACTGTGCACTAGAACAGGGGAGGATTACCCTACAAAAAATAAGGAAGATCTGAGCCAAGCATGAGCTCATATTCTAACCTGAAATAATGGAATATTGTGGATCCAGTTCTCTGATCAGGGCAAGTCTGGGGTGGGACGGCAGGCCATGCGATGGCTGCTTTCCCAAAAGTCCATGTCTCATCCTCACTGGGCTGCCAGTAAGAAAGTGGCAATAGCATGTCACATTTGATAAGACAAAGCAACACCATCAAATTTGAAGATGTAGGTCGGTGCTGTGTGGTCCCCAATAATTTGGATGGCAGTGACTTATTTGGAATCTTCCCATTAGGTTGATACAACATTTAACCAGTCCTGGGAGAATTATTACCAGGAGATCAGGCATTCTGAAGGAACATTTTGAATCAAGAGACACAGGTTCTGGATTAAGCCAATTAAAAAAATTAAAGAAAGAGTTCAAGGGGGAATCATGATTACAGCCAAAAGCTTCCCTGTTTGAGCGTGTATCTTTCCCAGATCAGTTTTAACCTTTCCTGAATTGTTTAGTAGATACATCATGATGAATTGGCGATTATATATACATCCCCTTGTTCATCTACCAGATAATCAAGGGCTATCTGGTTATCTCTCACTACCTTGGCTAGAGAATTTAATTAATACTGTTGGTCTTGAATCATTCAAGCAGTTGCATTAGCTAATTTTTGGCCATGGTCAGAGACAAGTTGAATATCCTCTGTCCAAGGGTATGCACACCTGAACCCAGTATGAGCACCCAGACTGCAAAATCATACCCAATATTTGACTTTCCTATTGGGAGGGCATCTCCTGTCACTCTATGATGAGCTAGCATAGTGAGGCTCTTCTAAACCTCCATGTGATTGTTCATATGGTGAGTAGTCCTAATATCCTGGGACAGCAGGAGAACTCTCTTGGTTAGAGGCACTCCATCAACCAATGAGAACCACAAAGGAAAATATATCCTGGCAGGGCAAATGTGACACCCACCAGGATTTGTTATTATAATGTATTAGTCTAATTATATGTGTTCAGTCAGAGTTTCACAAAGTAGCTGTGAACAAGTGATTGCAAGCATAACCTTGTCTGAACTGGCACTTGTCTAAAGTGAAAATATGAGTCAGGATTTCTCATATGAGGATTTTTTTGCTGTCATAATGGATGTTATGCAGAAAAAAGTCTGTATTCTAAGGTGGCATTTTCAATGTTGCCTTAAATTGCCTCCTGCTGCCACCAACTTGACAACTTCAGTAGGGTATTGCCTATCCAGGCACTACTGAAATTTCTAAGGGGGCTAGAGAGATTAACTTCCCCACTCCCCACCAGCACCTAGTATTTTCTGAGGCCACTGAATGAATTTAACATGCCCTATAATGTAACCCACATTTATTTGGAGTCAAGGTGTCCCAAAATAATGATAGAATCCCTCCCTAGTACTTTGATATTCACTGGTCCCTTCACCCCTCCCTATAGAAATCTGGAGAAGGGAGATGCCAGGGTCAATATAGCTTCTAGATTGGAATCAGAGGATCCTATGAGGGGTACCTGTGCTGCACAAACTGCAAATCAGCATGGCAAGTGTGCTCAAGAGGGAAAAAAGGAAATGAATGTTGGGTAGATTAAGATTGGGATTGCACAGATATGGCTTAATAAAGTGAACAGCTGATCTACCTCCATGCATACCAAATTCAGTATTTCCCAGTGTGCATTGTAGTGCTATAGTTCTATAGACTGGAGCACAGTATTTAATGTCTAAATTGCCATGGTTAGGCAGAGAGGTATTATCCAAGTAGCATGCCAGTCTGGCCAATCCTCAATTATTGCTTCGGTCACCCATTATATCATTTGATATTTCTGTTGACTTGTGGATGGAACAGTGCATTAGCAGCCAACCTATTCCATGTAAATGTGTCCATTGATGAATTGATTATACAGTAAAAGATGTTCCCTGGTCAGACTGGAATCCCATAGATTATTCCAAAGCATGACTCAGATTCTTTTCCAATTTAGCTGGAATACAAACACCTAACAGAAATGGAGGTCCCATACCTGCAGTACGTGTAATGGTGGTGAGGCACCACCAATATCCATAGCTGGGTGCTATGTGGTCAAGTTGTCAGACTCATGTGGGTCAAGCTGCTGGCTTATGTGGCCCAGCTTAGTAAGTTGCACAGGCTGAGCTCATTGGAAGGAGTCCCATGTCTGTGTTGCCTCTTTGACTTCGGCTTTCTCTAGGATGAGTCTGCAGAATTTAACCTGTTCTTACATCTAAAATGGGTTTCCATGTCCTATTCTGAGGTGAATCCAGTGAGCAATTGTGGTGACCTTTTGAATACCTGCATAGTCCTCATGGGAATTCCATTCATGTTCTGCTTCAAATGGCTCTTTTCCATGGGTGTCAACATAGGTGACAAATAGATCTCTTTCTCAAATTGCAGGCAGTTGCCATGCTGGTCACCAGACCATATGGCAAGCCCACTACCAACAGCCCATAAGTCTGCAAATATATATAGCAGGAAGTTGTGGTTGGAGTGGACTGTGCAACAGTAGCCATCATATAGTTCAGTCCACTGGACAGAATGACTTTATCAAATTCCAGTCAGAAGGTGCCCGTCTTTAGGGGAAATGACTGCTATAGCCCAATGGACTTAATCAACTTTGAATTTTGAATGTCCATCTGTAAATCAAACCATACCATAAGCTGGAATATCCTCAAAGAAGCGGTCCCACTTAGCCAAAAGAGGAGCAGGAGCGCCCACCACAGTAGGCAGTTCTGCCCCCTCTGGCAAACCAACTATCTGTTAATGGAGCCAGCTGACTCCTTGAGGCTCCAGTCAGGCTTGGTCTTAGATTTCCATTTAATGATGGAACATTTTTGAGTCTGCCCCACCTTACTCAGATAAGTAAATACCCATATGAGAATGTGAAGCTCTGGCTTTAAAACCACAGATGGTGCACCAGTAATTAAAGGTTCTCATTTTAGTTTGTTAAGGCTGCCAGAATGTATTGTAATAGAAACAGAACAGCTTTTTAAAAAAGCAATTTATTAAATTGCAAGTTTACAGTTCTAAGGCCCTGAAAATGTCCAAAGTAAGGCATCCAGGGAAAGATACCTTGGTTCAAGAAAGGTTGCTGGGTTCAGAACACCTTTCCATAGTTTCTCCTTTCATCCCTTAATAGTTTGAGCTAAAGTCATAAACTCTAGTTTAGGATCCCCCTCCTTAATCTAATACACTATTATTTCAAGCTGTCAGAGCCATAGCAAGTCTACCAAGAACCAGTGTATGGCTTCCTGCTTTTCTTTGGTCCTATTTCTTATAATTCTGCTTTGACTCAACACACAAATTCATCAGTATACATGGAGAGATTCACTATATCCCATTTGTCCCCATGTGATCAGAGGAGGCTGTATTAGATTGTTAAGCTGCCAGAATGCAATATACCAGAGATGGAATAGTTTTTACAAAGCGAATTGAATAAGTTTCATGTTTATATGTATAAGGCCATGAAAATGTCCAAATTAAGACACCAACAAGGAGATACCTCCATTCAAGAAAAGCTGATGCCATCTGGAACACCTCTGTGAGACTGGAAGACATTTGGTTGGCATCTGCTGACCCTTATTCCTGTTTCCATTGCTTCCAGCTTCTCATGGTTTCCTCTCTAAACATCTATGGGCCTTCATTTAGTTTCCCCAGGACACAACTCTGGGTTCTGGTTTGCTTAGCATCCCATGGCAAGGCACATGGCAATGTCTGCTAGGCTCTGTCTGTGTCTAGTCATCTGCTCTCTCTGTCAGCATGCCAAGCATCTCTAAACATCTGTGTCTCTGTCAGCTCTGAAAGAACAGTTCCTCAAGCATCTGAATCTGCTCTTAGCTTTCTCTAAAATGATTCCTCCAGAAAACTAATCAAGACCTGCCCTGAATGGGTGGGGTAACATTTGCATCTAACCAAAACGTCAGATCCACAATTGGGCATGCCATATCTTCATGGATATAATTTCATCAAAAAGGTTTCTACCCTACAATGCTGAATCAGGATTAAAAGACATGGCTTTTCTGGGGCATACAACACTTTCAAACTGGCACATAAGTCTAAGCTTCCATCAGCCCATCAATACTCGGGGAGCTAGCACCACTCTAGGGCAAATAAACTGGCAAGCTCCTCTACTTCCACCATACTGAAATGTGTCTCCAGGCTATCACAAAGGGAACAGCAAAGATATGCTGGTCATCTCACCAGGAATAGGAATTCAGACATCTACCAAGGAATCATAGTAGCCTCATCTCCAAGGAAGACAGAACAAATATAAGCACTTGTTGGAACAATGCTATATTCACTTAGAGAAAAAACAAATCAAGTCAGCTTCAGTAGTGAGTGTTAGTCTCTCATGGCTGGCAGGTCCCTCCCTATAGTCAACCTAAGGTCATAATTTGTGTACAACTCTCATGTGCTGCAATGTGAGAGACACCATTCCCTCCCAACAAGAACACATTAAACTGGTTGGCCAGATGCCTTTATGATACTCACACTTAGGCAATATGCTGAAGTACACTGAGCACTCAAGCAGGGAGGATCATCCTACAATGAAGAAGGATCTGGTCCAAGCATGAGCTCAATTCCTAGTCTCCAAATAAGGGAATGCTCCAGGCCCAGGGCTCTGATTGGGGCAAGCTTAGGGATGGGTAGCAGGTCACATGATGACTGTTAGTCCAGCAATGGCAAACTCTGGTTGTCAACGCAAAAGATAGGCTAAGGGAAGTAAGAGAAACTAGTACAATCATTGTCTATCTCTTTAACATTATAGTTGGTGTGCATTAACAGCTATGTCCATATTTACTTACTTGCTCAATAAATATTTATTACATGTGAGTTTTGCGCCAGACCCTTTGTAAGGAGCTAAGCATAAAATAATGGATAAGGCATTAGCTCATTCTTTAAAAAAGCACTAGGTGTGAAGAGAGGAGATTATCCAATGCAGACGGATCATAGGGAACAAAAGAAGAAAGATTGAAAACAACATGGATGTATGGGATGGTACGGCAAATCGGGTGGGTCTAATGGTTGATATTTGATGCCACAATAGATGTGGGTTGAATTTCAAGTGCTAGGAAGAGGCCAGTTCCTTGAGAGTTTATTATGTGATGTTGCCAAAGTTTCTTACTACATGTACATCATGCTAATTGTCTGTGATTCTACGAGAAAGCATCCCATAATCAAATATATTAGGGAAATACTGCATGTTATGTACCTCTTTTGGAAATTAACAACGTATACTAGCAAATCAAAAATTCTAAAAACTGATACAGTTGGGCCTACTTAATCAGTATTTTTCAAATGGATTTGGCCAGGGAACAATTTATTTTCTTAGAACAATATTTATTAATATAAAACACTAGATCACAAAGAACAGTATTTTAGGAAATGTATCAGTTTGATACATTTGGTACATCAGTTTGAAGGTAAGTTTGAAGGAAAGACTATGAAAAACAAGTCCATTGACAGATGATGTTTCAGCCAACATGAGAAATGATGAAGTCATCAGAGCAGTATGTGAGTAGATCATTGATTAGGGCCATATTTTGTCCTATATAATGCAGTTATCCATAATTTATTATTATTTTTTCTTCCATAAGCCTATGAGAATATTAGACTTAGTGAGTGAAGAAATTATACTCCGATATTTATTCTCCATCCCACTTCTAAACCCCGATCAAAGGTGAGATAAAAGCTAAATTGAAAGGGCAGAAATATGCATATAAGGAGAGAGTATATTACAATATTGAGCTACAAAACTTGGTTTTTATTTATCTTCTGCCTTTTTTATTTTAGATTTTATTTTAGATCACCTCTATAATTCAAGGAAGGAAATGAATTTATTATATTTTTTAAACAAAAGAGATTGAGTTTGGGCAACTACTTGGTATATAAATAAAGAAGTTAACCATTTGTGGTAAAAACATAAGCAATAAATTTGGTAGCTCAATCTTGTTTATAAAGTTTGGGTTGAACACAAAAAAATTGAGTATCACAGAATAAATGGTTTATTAACATTTAGAAGATTAAAAATAGAAAAATAAGTTTCAGCAAGCAAAATGAATCAGGAAATATGTCCAGGAGAAGATGGTGGTAGAGACAGATGTTTAAGAGAGGAGAGGCAACACATACTAACAGAATGGATGACATTATCTAGGTATCTCCATCAGAAAACTTTCTGAGGAATATCTTAAAGCAAGGTAGATATGCAGATTCTGTAGTTATGTTTATTTGAAACATAACATTGAGATAAATGAGCATGGAGATAGCTTTTCATTTCTTTGTCATGAAACAAAAAAATATAATTGTCAATACAAATGACAAGAATGAGCTGTATCCATTTAACATTCAACTTCTTAATCTGGTCAACACTGAACCAAAAATAAAAAATAACCATTTGTATATATGATGTTTTAATGATATCATACAAATAAATGATCACATCATTTACCTTATCACTAATAGTGTACTAAAATATGGTAAAGCAATTAAGGAAAAGTTTAATAAGAATAAGAATTTCTTAATTTATTTTAGGGGAAAATAATATGAGCATATTAAATAACATTGACTAAATAAATACCAATAGTGTATAAATTAAGTGGAGGTAAATTGATCTTTGCAGAGCAACAGCTTGATGTGTGTATGACTGAAGAAAAATAAATCTGTTACCTATATCATAAAGGACTCCTAAGGACTTTCAAAATGATATGGTGGTATATGGGGAAAAATGCACCCAATGTAGATAATGGATGCTAAATAGAATTTTTTAAACAATCTTTCATCAATTGTAGCAAAATTAATTACTGGTAAAAAAAAATGTACAATTACTTAAAAAAATTGCTGTCATTAGTTGTAGTAAACATTCCACACCAGTGCAAAGTATTGGTGTTCGGGTGGTGTATGAGAATCCTGTATTTTATGCATGATAGTTTTCCAAACTCACAATTTCTCTAAAATAAAAAGAAACCCAATTCCTATAACCTATAAGTTGCAGTGGTAACTTCACACTGTAGGTAGTAGATTGCAATGGGTTCTGGGTTGCTTCTTTACTTTTCAGCTGCTAGGACATTTGAAAGTGTTGACTAGAAAATGCATCTGTGAGGCCTCACTAGTCTTCTGACTAATGGAAATATTCATCTGGGGCTCTCAGTGAGCTCAACACCAAGGCCCTGCTATATTTATTCAGATTCAGTAGCTTTTTTCTCTCAAGTAGCTGTAGTAGTAACACAGAAGTGCAGTGCTTGCACTGTTTTGGTTCTCCCTTATAACTGGATGCTCAATAAGGAAATGTCATGGTCTACAGTGGGCAATAAGAATTGTATGAATCATCACTCTGGGTTTAAATGGCTTAAAAGGATTATGAACGCTAGACACTTAATTATTCTGTTTCCCAAGTGTAATACACACAGGATCATTTAAATTGGTTGTTAGTTTAGTTTAGTTTTAGTGGTTGAATTTAAACCATATGGACACATACCTTAACAATTCCAAACAATTTCATATTGTTACTATTACTACTATTGCTATTGTTATTAATATTTTTTTGCTCCAATTTTGTTCCTGGTTCTAGTCAATATGATCTACCTGAAAAGTGTACTTAACCCTTCTGACAACTCTATGAGACAGACAATATTATTACCATGTGGAATTACCAATTAGAATTGCAAGGAAAGAAAAAGAGACCAAAATGTTTTAAGATGCTTTGTGCCAAATGCAGTGAATGGCAGAGGTAGCAGTGAATCTAAGTCAAACCTATTTCAAAATTAAAATTATTTATTTATTTATGTTCTTAAAAGCAGAGAGGTAGGAAAGTAAGGAAATAAATGAGGTCCAAGTCTGCATTTACATTGATTTGAGAATAAAAGTCTGCCTTAACACACACACACACACACTACAAATATACTGGAATCCTCAGGGCTTCCATTACTTACATTTGAGACTGAACAAGGGCTTGGGGAAAAGAAAAACATCCTTCTCAATCTTAAATTGTTCAGGTAAAGTTTACCATCTATAATCTCCTCCAAATAATTTTTATTCAAATATTTGCACAGTGAAATGAAGCTAACTCAATACATTTATTTGACCATTTCTAATTTTGAATGATTTTGGAAAAATATGTAAGGTATATTTAAAAGCTTTCTTGGATGTTTATAAATAGAAATATAGGCACCATACATACTGAATTCTGGATCCAGGCCAACTGATCTCAAAATACCTCTCCACCCCTTCTAGATTTGTGACCCTGGGCAAAATTCTTAACCCTTCTAAAGGTCAGTTTCCTACTTGTAAAATGTGCACATTAATAGGACCTATTCATAGAGCCAAGTGAATATTGAATGAGTTAACACATACAATGCACATAGAACAGTGACTGAAATGTGATAATTTCTCATCTGAGCATTAATTATTATTATTATCATATATGTCACAGAGAGCAAGATAGGAATTGAAAGTTTTTTAAAAATATTAATGTACTCAAATAATGTGTTCAATGCGCAAATTAACCTTTAATCCTTGACTGCAATATGAACAATTTATGAAGAAGAAATTCTCTATAGAAGTGATAAATGATGTGTCTAAAGCCACATGGAAATATAATGGGAACATTTAGCAATTTTGAGTGTTATTTAAAAGCAGTGATTTTATATAAAACTCATCTTACACAGATACACACATATATCAAAGCAAAACTTGAAGAAGAAGATGTCCATTAATTCTGACTTGAATGTTAGGGACCACTAGACTCTAGTTAGTCTTTTCAGAAGTGTATCTGTATCTGTCATCACGCAATGGGTATTTAACTCTAGTTTTAGTTATTTTTCTATGAATTATTCCTAAAAAAGAGCCTTTTACAATGTCACTCATTCCCTCCATGCTGACTATTTGATAAATGAGGTAGGCATCTACTAATAAATTGTTAACTTGTAGGTGATAAATGCTAATGAATATTTAGGAGCAGTGCCAAGGTCTGTGAGCAGGTGTGAAACTCTTGTGTACCCAGAAAAGCCATGTTCTTTAATCCTGCTTTAATATTTGGGGTGAAACCTTGAATCCTGCTTTAATATTTGGGGTGAAAGAATGGATTGTCTCCCTGGAGATTTGACACTTAGTTGTTCTTAGAACCTTTGGTTTAGATGGAGATGTGACTCTACCCCTTCCAGGTGGGTTTTGATTAGTGTACTGGAGTCCTTTAAAAGAGGAAACATTTTGGAAAGAGTTCAGAGCTAACAGAGTTGCTTGGAGAAGAGTTGCTTCAGAGCTGACATAGACAGAAATATTTGGAGATGCAGAAAGAACCAACCCTTGGGAAGTGTTTGAAACCAGAAGCCAAAGGACCAGCAGACGCCAGCCATATGCCTTCCCAGCTGACAGGTTCTGGCCTTTCTTAAGTCCTGTTGTCTTTTTCTGGATGCCTTAGTTCAGACATTTTTATGGCCTTAGAATTGTAAATTTGTAACTTAATGAATCTCTTTTTAAAAGCTCTTCTTTGGAATTGATTCCTGGACCCTGCCTATGCAAAAAAGAAAAAAAGAAAAAAGCTGTTCTATTTCTGGTATATTGCATTCTGGCAGCTTTAACAAACCAATACAGTTCATATGAGGGTTTAATCAGATCTCAGGGACTCACTGAAAATGCTAAACAATGGAAATAAACTATGTTTTATATCTCAATAGGGGAGGGATTATTTTTATTGCAACCATTTATGGCAGAGGTGATTTGTGATGATTAATTATATAATTGAATGCAAATTGCCTCCTTTTCCTCAAAAAGAGAAGCTTAAATTCTAGATTTTCAATGACTGTTGTCCATGTTTTGCATTTCTGCATTGATTTGGACTGTCCACCAAATAGCTGTGCTATTCTATAGCAAAACACTCATTCAGACAAGAGAACAAAACCAAATAATCATCATCCCTTACCAAAATTGGTAAATTTTGAAGATTGAAAAGATAAGCAAAACAAAATCTTTAAGGCAGTTAAGATTTATAAATGACTTGCTAAGAAGCTAACCAATACTGCATTCGTTTGCAAGGTCTAGATGATAACAGATGCAAAGCTTTCACAGCTTAATCCCATACAACACCTGTGCAACTATATTTACAAAATCATTCATGCACCTAGTTTTCCAGAAAGTTTTCCATCTCCACTGGTTTCCAACATCAGCCCGGTGTCTTCTGCATATTCAAGGTAAAGGTGTTACCTTCATTATCCAGCTAGAAAAAGAGGAAAAAAAACATAAGAAAGTTCATGCATTTTTGTTTTGTTTTGATGTTCCACTCCAGAAGTAGCACCCATCATGTCCTCTCATATTGCACTGACCAGGATTCTATCACATGGCCATACCTACAGCAGAGACTGGGAAATATTAAATGGCTGTGTATCCTGGGAGGAATGTATTAATTACAAATATGCCCATTAAAAGAAGGCACTTAAAATTATTTTGAAGAAAGGATTAAATATATTCAAGTAAAAGATTGAACAGGATTAAACATGATGAGAGGATGATGAACTCACTGTCATCACTGGATACATGTTTCCAGGATAAGTGTTTCCACTTGTCTAAACTCCAATTGCTTTTCTTCTATCTCCTTGTTGTATTCCAATATAAAACTAGGAAAAGGAGAATAGATATCAAACATAGCTGCAAACCACCGTCAGTTTGAAAATCTCTCTATTTTAGGCATAAATTTAGCTTAAAATCTCACCTTTTTTTCCCCTCTGGTCAGTATCTCTAGACTTCAAACTAATAAATGCTTAAAGTCATGCCATAAGTAACAATAAATGACACCAGTTTTGTACTGATATTGCATTCTTATGTAAAGATCACACAGCCATATATGTATGGGATGAGGTGGGAGACTTCGATGGTATAATAACTTTCTTATCAGTTAAGCTGGGAATACTTTCAACAGGATTGGGGAATGAAGATTCATCTGTTTCCTTAGATGGGTATGAGGTTAATAACTTTATGCTTGGGAGAGCAAAGCTCCATCTGCTGTAGTAATGCAAGTCAGGCACAGGAGCAGCCATTAGCAAGTGACATCGTCCACAGAGAGTGAAATTGGAGTGGAAGAAACTGACTGATGTGTTCCTGAGTGCAGATGGGAGAAATTCTCAGAAATTGAAAGGAAAAAAGTTAAAGTGAAGAAAATTTCTAACAATAACCTCGAGAGGGCATGCCATGGAAACTGTACCAGAGGAAAAATATCTCAGTTATTCTAACACACAGCTTAAGGAAATATAATCACCATTCATAGTCTCTGTTTCCCAAAATATTCCTTCAAATAAGTAAACCAACACTCTAAGATATTTTCTTAGCAAGCAGCAATGTATAAAGTGATTTTCTGTAATATTTTGAGTCTCTTTTAATATATTGTCACTTGATTGACAATTTTATTAACCTTTCTGACAGGAACATGTTTTTTTGTCAAAAGTGGATATATGTATCTTAGAAAAAACAGGATATCAAGATTTTTAAGATGCAAAGGGTCTCAGAAATTAAATAGATGTCTGTGATAAAAATAAAAGAATTTTGACAGTTGCACAATATTCTACTAGACCTGGAATATGCAGAAGTTAACACTGTGCTTTAGCAATATGCTTTAACACTATGTGTAAGTTTACTAATAATGAACATCTGATAATAATAGACTACATCATCTAAGCCTAGTCTTATTAAATGAATCAAAATACTCATTTTGACTTATGCTTCTACATCACTCTATCAGACTTAAATCTATGTCATTTTTTGCCTTTGAGGGGCTTCTTGATATAATTGCAATAAGTGAGAGAGTATGAGCAAAGTAATGAGCATAGCCAGAAAGGGATGCAGACAATAGATTTCCCTCACCTTTTGCATCACTGCAGTGAGCAAACTGAAAAAAAAAAAAATGGAAGAAATGCAATGCCAGAAAAACACCATGTAGCTACCTGAGCATGTATAGGAGTCCCCAAACCTGCAAAAAAAGGCAAGTGACTTAAGTCTGGAACTATAAGAAGTGGAGGGTAACAGTCCCTCTTGTAGGCAGATAGAAGTTGAGCTAAGTTGCCCAATGATAGAGTGACTGGATCTATAATAGTAATGTGTTCAACATCACCATGGAAAGGGAGTAAGAAGATGCCAATAAAAAGATGAATAAAGGCTTACTCTGCAAAGCCACAAAGCAGCTTTAGAAAGGAACAGGAAAAAAAAAGGGTAGGGAGCATATATTAGATGAATTCTCAAACTAAAATTCTAAAACGTGTGAGGAAAAATAATAAACACATCAATGGCCATTGTAGAAAAAAATGAGAATAATAAAACAATCTGAAGAGTAAACAAGAATCAATGCATAATTACTTTCTAGTCACAATAGTAATTTTTAAGCTTGTATTCTGTAATCATACTTTTGTTGACTAGATAACTTTTGAAACCTTTTACAAGGGTTGATCGGTCTCATTCGGGTACATTATTTGTTTTGGTTTGTATTTCTTTGTTCATTACATTGAGCATTCTCTTCACTTAAAAGTGGAAAACATCTTACCTTTTTTGCCCCTCAATCCAAACTGATAATTTTCCTTGACTTGAACTTCTCAAGGGTTAATTAATTTATCCAATGTCAGGAAAATTGGTGCTAAATATGCAATTAATCTTATTTGGATAGATTCTCATAGTTGCTGCTGAATGTACTAAAAGAAAATTACTTTTTAATGACATTAAATGAAAGTTGTCATCAGAGGAACAAACAAGTTGAATGCTAATTTGCAGCTTGGATTTACAATGTTAATCTATGAGTTATATAACGAAATGGATATTGAATGGTGGAAAATACATGAATTGGGCATTCTGTGAAAGTGATGTAGAATCTTAGATTTATCAATTATGTGACTTTTAATAAGTTATTAAAACTAGATTATTAAAGTAAAATTTGGAGATTACATGAGATAATGTGTGTAAGGCCCTTGTAACATTGCTGGACTCTTTCTTGCTGTTTGATAAATAGTAAAGGCTATTGTGATTATTTTATTACCTTTTTTGTTATCATCTTACCTTACCATCTAGTGAAATATGCATCGAATGTCACATTTGGATTCTTTTAAATGTTAAATGAAAATGTTACCTTTAAAATAATGTTTATTTACTTGCTTTCTTCCAAGTATTGTAATATGTACAGAGGTACACTATATGGAGTGATTGACTTCCCAACAATTCAGTCCAACACTATCATTTGAGAAGAAGTGTGGGTGTCTGTGTATATGTGTGTTGGTTTTCTATATAAAATCAGCCATTAGGTTTAAAATGTAATGCTTACAGTGCTTTGTCCATGTAGTAGTTTATAAATGCTAGATTTCTTAATAATAAAGCAGCGTAGCTGGATATATTGGCTGTGCATGAATTGCCTTAAAGAAGAGCCATATAACTTCTAATACTGGTTCATTATTAAGAAATTTATTCATCTGGTAAAATAAAATTTTAAAACCTCCTTCTAGAAATTGATTACACATTTTTTTAAGTCTTCTGCATGTTGGTATGTCCAGAGAATTCCAAAAATTTGAATCACAATTTCTCATTTTTTAGAGCTGGTTCTTAAATCCTCAATAACATTTATAAAGCCTACTCTGTGTAATAGTGACTATACTAAGTAAGAAAACATGTTAGTGTTGACAGAGATATATTCTCTGCCCTCATGGAGTTTACAATCCAAAAGAGAGGCATGTGAATATAAGGTTATTATGATTCAAAGGAGAAGTCAAATGTGATATGGGAACAGAGCAACTGAATCTAAATCATATTCTGAGATGTTTTAAGTTTTAAAACAATAGTCTCATGTTCTCGTATTATTCTTCTAAAACATTTCAATGTGATCTATATTTAATATTTTATTATTCTCATACATTTCCTACATATTATTGTGGAAGCTTGTAAGTAAAAATTATTGAATAAGCTTATTGTATTTTGAAACATTAGTGAATAACATTTGGTTTTTACAATGTGTTTGGTGAATATAGCTTTGGTTTATATTTCTATATATAAGATGGGTACATTGGAATAATTAGGCTTGCCTCTGCCAAAAGTATGCATATATCTTCCACAGATATAACTGCAATTTGCATGAAAAGACTGTTTGGATTATTATAACTTTAATTATGTCTTTTATGATGTGTCATGACCTTTGTTTTCAGTGTTAGGAAACTGAAAGAAAAATGTTAATCTTAGTTTGAAAATATTGACCTCAAAGGAGAAGAGTACACTTAATTCTGTGTCTTTGGAATTGGAATCATTGTTGTTCATTCTGAAATTCCAAGATACTATTTTGGATTGGTATGGAATTAGGAAAACCTAGTGAGAACACAAAGTAGTTCTAGGTGACAACAGTTCAGAGAACCTTTAAAATAAAAGCTTATTCTAGATCTAGACCTAAAACATGATTTTCTTTGAATGGATCTTATGCATGATCCAAGCAAATCTAGGCAAAATTTTGGGTAATTTCTAGAGTATCTGAAACGCTGCTTCCACTTAGTACCCATTTTGGTACCTTCTTCATAGATTAGTCATGATTTAACCTTTGTTATCTATTCCTGACTATTTAAAAACAGGCATTATTTGGTTAGTAGCTTTTACGTCTTTGTTCTCTTCAACTTACCACTTCTAATCTGTTCAAAGCTAGCACTGAAAAGAGTGTTCATGGTTTGCATTTAAAATTGATTGTGTTAAATTACATTTGACCTGAATTGGGGAACTGAAATGGCTGTGATTGGAAATGTGAGTATAGAATTAAGGTGTCTACATTAGTTTTTTGACTTTGAAGTCCATCTATTCCTTCTATGTTCTGCACAAATTGCACCATACACAAAAAGAATAAAAGAAGAAAAATAGTGTTTTTATAGCTGGAGATGTTCAGCAGGTACTGGTTTTTAGAAAAAAAATAAAATTTCTCAAAGTTCTGGTCATATTATCTGTACCTTTATCATGTCTTTATTTATGTGTAAGTTAATATCAGCAAATGTTAAATGGCTCAAAATTTCTGAGATTTCTATGTATAAATGAGGAAAGACAGGATGGAATATATTTCAATAGGGATAAAATAATGTGTTTTTCTCTGCCTGCTCTAAATGAAAAACCTTTAACTACCACCTAGATAGATTTTTGAAACTGTATTGCTATTCTTAACATGCCCAAATTCCTATCACAGTAAATCTATTCTTGGTTGACTCCTCATTCTTTTAGTAATTAACACAATTTATCAGGTCATGAATATGCAACAAAAATAACCCTTGACAGATTTTTCTCCATCCTGGTAATGAAACCAAGCTTCATTTTTCCATATGGCATTCCAACTGCTGGCACAATTGTTTTATTTTACTTGGCAATGACTATCTTATTACTGTCTTCAGTTGCCTTCTCTTATAAATGTGTGACCAAATTAACCATTTCTGCCATTTTTAAAGAAGAATTATTCAATCATTACATTTTTAAAATGACAAGAATTTTGGATCAACTGGATGAGCTTTAAGCAAAGAGCTGAAATTAGATGTAGGCTGCATGACAATCCAATTAAATAAATGCAGTGGGAAAGTGTCATTGTAGATTTTTTTATACAAAAATGCATAAGCTTTTATATTGCTAAAGCTTTCCTTTTGCATCATTAACATATATAGCAAATTTGAATGTAAAGAACAGGAAAATTGCAAAAGAAGGAATGAATTTGATCTCAGTACTGTTGAAAGCCAGCTCTCTAACCTTTGACAAGTCACAGAGTCCCTCTGTATCTCATATTACTTAGTTTTAGTTCACAGAATACATGAAGCTTGCTTGTGGTGTATTAACATGAAGGGATAAGAAGAAACTGAGTCAAACAAGTGAAATGCTTCTGCCTTCTTAGACATTTGCAAGAGCAGAAGTCATGTATGCTGTAATTATTAGATTGGCATTATTAGAATAACAACAACTTCCTTGATGCTATTACTTTTTATTTAGTTTACAATTTAAGTTAAAAAATAGTACAATTTTAAGATAAACATGACTTTTAGTACAATTTCAATCCATTTAGAAGCTTACATGTTCTAATTCCTAGTCAAGTGTTTAGAAGTCAATGAGATTTGAAAACGCTTCTGCTATTCTGAAATAAATAGCTTTATTTCATTTTATTCAGTTCTTATTATTTTAATAGGTTTGGTTTCAAATGAAGGCAGAGTATTATATGAACAATATTTTCAAAAATTTGATAGTAATTATTGGTTGTCCTAAAGTTCATTATCCATGACATAAATAGTGGCACTATAGAAAAGCAAGGGTAGATTTAAGACAGAATATTAAGACAGCATAAAGAATCCTAAACCGGGAAGATAACTAATGAAATCATTACATTTGGTGATATACCCTTGGAAATACTACAGAAATGTGTTTTGAAACCCTGGATTCAAATTAATATTGAAATAGCTTTCATTAAATGTATCTGCCTTTGTGTATACAGGCTTGGAATTCATACACTGAATTTTCTCACTGAGTGCTGTAGCAAATGAAGAAGTCCAAGTATTATGCAAAAGTTGTGCAAACCTACAGCAGAACAGAACATCACTAATACCAAAACATGATAAGCCACTCTACAAGGTTTTGCCCTGTTGAGTATCGTAGTATTCTACAAATGCTTGGTATAGGACTTGTGAGCTGCTAAGCAGCCATGTTATCTCAGTATACTGTGCAAACATGCAATATTCAGCACTTGGCATCTGACAGTTTCATGGGACTTACAGTCTTCCCAACTGCTTTCAAATGCCAGATTTTGTTTACAGTTAATGTGAATCTTTGTTTTATTCTTGGTGCCACACCAAAGTGTGCCCTCCTGAATATGGAATTAATTTGAAAGGGGGAAAAATAGAGAGATTTATTCTTGAAAAAATACATTTACATCTTTGTTTTCCTAAGAAAATATGGTCATCCTGAATTTTGTCTCTATTTCTTTATATTGTCTCCTTCTTTGCATGGATAAAAAGTTACTAGAAAGAAGTTAAGAATGTGAGAAACCCACAGTAATCCCTTATTCCCACTGATCTTCTCTGGTTTCTTAGAATCTAAACTGAAAGTATCATATTCCCATCAAATTTAAATATATTCTCAATATTCTCAAACACATAATTTTACTACCTTGCTGATTCATAAATGACATCATTCCCAATGGTGGATTAGACTGTCAATAAGAAAAAAGGGAAATAAATGGAACACATTACAGGTAATCAACCGATTCAAGATATATTGTTTGATTAACTTCACAAAGCCTCTGTTTCCTCAGCTGATAATTTGAATCTGATAATGTCTCTTCCAGGGCTATGAATTAACTCTAATTGTAATATTCAAATAGTACTGAATTTAAAAACTGTAATGAGCCCCCCACTCTGATCACTGAGACACTTCCGGGCTCTCTCCTCCAGCAGAAACTTGAACAATCAGCAAGAACTGACAAAAACATCTTTCCCAAAACTCCAGAAAGCAGTCAAAGGAATGCAGTAAGAAGGTGAGCCCCAAAATCAAGAACAAAGCTATTTAAAAGCAGGAGGATCTCATGGCACCTGCTGGCCCTGTCCCTCCAGCTCAGTGTGTAACAAACCTGCCCTCTCTGTGTTGATCCCTGGTGCTGATTCTGGAAAGAGTAGAGAAATTCTTGTGCAGAGTCAGAGCATGCATGCCTGACGCAGTCTGGTGGTGGCCTAAGTGACTTATTGTCCCAGAACTTGCCCTTTGCATAGAAGGCAATTCACTGAGCTCTTCTTCAGCATGCTGAGGGAGAGGAGCGAGTTCGTGCTGCCTATGGGAAGAGATTACTAGCTGTAGGATACATAGGGCAGTGAGCAGGACTGGGAGCACAATGTTTCCTAAGGAAGAAGGGGCATTTGGAACTACGTAAATGGGGTGCGGTGGTGGTGGGGCACCTAGGACCACTAACACATGCTCAAGAAAAGATACATGTGCAGATAGGCTTAGGGAGGCCTCTATCCATACTGGGTTGGAGATAATCTCTAAACTAATTGCATGGCTAAGCCCTGAAGGAGAGCTCTTGCAAAGGTAACTTGCAAAGACTGAGAAACATATTTTCATTTTCTTCCTCCATGTGTTTCTTTATAGTTTTAATGTTGTGTGTGTGTGTGTGTGTTAGTGTCTGACATTCAAGGAAAATTCTATAATATCATTAATTGGATATAAGTTTAAGAAACAGTTGCTTCAGCATCTAAATTCCAATGATAACACATTAAATATCAAACTGTCCATATTCCAACAAAAGATTACAGATCATACAAAGAAATAGAAAGTGATGGTCCAGGCAAAGGAGATGATCAAAGCATTAGAAACAATGAGGAGAAACATACCTGGGATAAACCAGACAAATACTTTTTAAAAGGGTTCTAAATATGCTCAAAGAACTAAAGGGAAACATGGGCAAAGAACTAATGGAAATCGGAAAAATGACAAATGAACACAGAGATTAACAATAACGAGATGGAAATGAAGAAAAAGAACCAAACAGAGCTGTTGGGGATTGAATAATGACCCTTACAAATGGCATCTTCATGTCCCCAGTTCTGGTCCTGTGAGTATGCATCCATTATAAAGAAAATCATATTAAAATGCTTCTTCAGTTAAGGTGTGGCCTAAAGGAATCAGACTGTGCTTTAATCTAGATTATTGGATTATGAGAAGAATGAGTTTTTGGCAGAGAGTGAGAGTGAGAGCGAGTGAGAGAGAGGAAGAGAGAGAGAAGCCACAGGGAGCAGCTAGAAGTTGAAAGTCAACAGAATTGAGAAGAGAAACCAGAAGATACCACCTTGTGTATTGCCCAAGCAACCCCAAAGATTGTCAGCCAGCCAGAAGACATTGACCCTTGGCAAAAGCAAGCCTGCTAGCCTCTGAAACAGAGAGCCAATAAATACCACTGTATAGTATTTGTTTTAGCAACCAAGAAACTAAACCAAGTTAAGGACCACAGTAACAGATATTAAAAATTCCCTAGAAGTCCTTAAGAGCAGCTTGGAGCCAGCAGAAGAAGGAATCGAAGAACTTGAAGATATGAAGATTGATATCATTCAGTCCAAGGACCAGAAGGATGAAAAAAATGAAGAAAACTGAACAGAGCCTGAGGATCTTTTGGAATGCCATCAAACATACCAGTATGTACATTGTGAGAGTCCCAGAAGGAGAAGAAAGAGAGAAAGGGGCAGAGAGAATATTAAAAGAAATAATGTCTTAAAACTACCCAAATTTAATGAAAGACATTAATATACACATTCAAGGCACTTTCAAATAGATCCATACCAAGGTATATTAAAATCAAACTGTTGAATGGCAAGAATAAAAAGAGAATTCTGAAAGCCACAAGAGAGAAACAAAATGTTACATAAAAGGAAGCTTATATAAGTTTGAATGCCAATTTCTCATAAAAAATTATGGTGGCAGGTAGGACATGAGATTTTGTTGGTTTGTCCAGAGCGATGCCCCGATAATCCCAGAGTGATTCGATCAGTGAGTGGAAAAGTATTTGCAAAGCCTCCTTCGGGGAATGGTGAGAACGGGGAGAAATGCAACTTCCCCAAGTTGAATTCTTGATATTCTCACAAGCAGTGTGGACAACCAAAGCTATAGGCTGAGCCCCCAGTCTTGGGGTTTGTTCATATGAAACTTAACCCCACAAAGGATAGGTCAAATCTACTTAAAATTTAGGCCTAAGAGTCACCCCCAAGAGAGCCTCTTTTGTTGCTCAGATGTGGCCTCTCTCTCCAGCCAACACAACAAGCAATCTCACCACCCTCCCCCTGTCTACGTGGGATATGACTCCCAGGGGTGTGGACCTTCCTGGCAACATAGGACAGAAATCCTAGAATGAGCTGAGACTTAGCATCAAGGGATTGAGAAAACCTTCTAGACCAAAAGGGGGAAGAGTGAAATGAGACAAAGTGTCAATGGCTGAGAGATTCCAAACAGAGTCGAGAGGTTGTCCTGGAGGTTATTCTTATGCATTAAGTAGATATCATCTTGTTATTCAAGATGTAATGGAGAGGCTGGAGGGAACTGCCTGAAAATGTAGAGCTGTGTTCCAGTAGCCATGTTTCTCGAGGATGATTGAATAATGATATAGCTGTCATAGTATGACTGTGTGATTGTGAAAACCTTGTCTCTGATGCTCCTTTTATCTACCTTGTCAAGAATTGAGTAGAACATATGGAATAAAAATAAATAATAAGGGGAGCAAATGTTAAACTAAATTTAGTTTGAAATGTTAGTGATAAATGAAAGTGAGGGGTAAAGGGTATGATATGTATAATCTTTTTTTTCTGTTATTGTTTTATTTCTTTTTCTGCTTTTTTATTTCTTTTTCTGAATTGATGCAAATATTCTAAGAAATGATGAATATGCAACTATGTGATGATATTGAGAATTATTGAATATATATGTAGAACAGAGAAAAAAAACTATGGTGGCAAGAAGGCAGTGGGATGACATATTTAAATGTTGAAACGCCCCCCAAAATTGCTAACCAAGAACTCTATATCTGGCAAAACTGTCTTCCAAAAATTAGGAATAGATCAAGATATCCCCAGAAAAACAAAAGCTGAGGGAATTTTTCTCCACTAAGCCAATCCTAGTAGAGGTTCTAAAGAGAGTTCTGAAGGTTGAAAGGAAAGGACAATAGACAACATATTGAAGCCAGCTGAAGAATTAAAAATCTCTGGTAAGAGTAAAAACAGGTGTGAATATAAATGCCAGTATCATTGTATTTTTTGGCTTGTAAATCAACTTCTTACTTCCTACATGATCTCAAATCAAATGCATAAAATGTAATGATAAAAAAGTTCTTTTGGATTTAAAATGTATAAACATGTCATTTGTGACAATAACTAAATGAAGGTGGGAGGACAGGGTGGTATAGGAACATTGTTAATTAAGTTTGTATCAAACTAAATAAGATTATTATAGATTTAGGGCATTAAATGTAAGTCTATGGTAACTACAAAGAAATATTAGAGAATATGCAAGCTCATAGAGATAGAAATTAGAGTATAGGTTTCCAGGTTCAGGGAGCAGGGAAATGGGGAATTAATACATAATTGGTATAGGGTTTCTCTTTGAAGGAATGGTAAAATATTAGTAATGGAAAGTGCTGAAGGTACCATAATATTGTGATGTGATTAATCACACTAAGTGGTATACTTGGGAGTGCTTGAGGTGGGAAAATTTATGTTGCTTATATGTCTCCACAATTAAAGAAAAGGAAAAAACAACTAAAGAGACAATGCCAATTAAATGCAATACATGATCCTTGGGTGGACTCCAGCAAGGAGGAGAAAAAGCTTCAAAGAGACATTATTGGGATATACAAAAAATTGGATCTCCACTGTATGGCTTATATCAATGTTAAATTTCTTGAATTTGATAACGTTACTTAAGTTGTTTACATGACTGACTATCCTTGTTCTGAGGACATGTGCAAGGTAGTAATGTGTTCAAGGAGGATGATGTCTGGAATCCCACTCAGGTGTTCAAACCAGATTGATAAATACATAGACAGACAGACACAAATGATAGAGATTAGATAGAGAGAGAGAGAGAGAGAGAGAGAGAGAGAGAGAATGTTATGGAAAGTGTGGCAAAATGTTACAATTTGTGGATCTGGGTATCTGAGCAATGGGAGTATGTCTGTACTCTCTGTATGGGATTTGAATTATTTTTGTTACTATCCTGTAAGCTTGAAAGTATTTCAAATAAAACGTGAAAAAGAAAACTATAGTCATATAATAAAACATGAATATACAGTCCCAATGTGTTTACAAATTTAAAGCAATACTTTGGACAGTAAACCATGTGCCCAGATAAGGATTGTTAGAGAAAAAAGTTCTTCTGATGCATGTTTGACCGAAACTGGGGTTAGAGTTAATTGAAACAAACTATAAGCATGCCCATCCTTCATCCCAATTCATGAATCCATTTTGATATTTAATCATAATTCCAGTAAAGAGAAAAAAATTCTTATTATCTGAGGAAAACATGGATTACATTACAGCATGTTTCCTACCAAAGGGAAAAAAATGTGCATTACTTAACACAGAAGTGCTGAAGCCATTAGAATATCCTTTTAGACTTTAAATAAACATGTGTATTATATGCCTGTAACTCCCGAGGGAGATTGCAAGTGGTGTCACATGGCACTTGGGATCCATTAGTAATACAATATAATCCAACCACAGGTCTTGCTAATGTTTTAAATTGGAATGCAATTTATCTTTCTTTAATTCAAGGAGTAAGAAAGAAGAAATGGAAGAAAGGTAGAAAGAAGGAAGGAAGAAAGAAGGATGAGAGAAAAGGAGGAATGGAGAAAGGAAGGAAGGAAAGAAATACTTTTTATTTAAACTGTGTTTCTGCTGGGGAATTCAGTAGGTGACACTTAAGAAAAATAAATGAATCAGAAGATCCAGTGCTTTAAAACATTTTTCTAGAATGCAAGAATTAAGAAAGGACCTGGCCCCTGTAAAGTCATTCACAAAATGATTTTAAGATTAGACAAATAAGGACTGTATGTAACACTTTAAAATTGGGGCATGTAACCTAATTTGGGATAGATTTCTCAAAACAAACTAAAAAGCCTGTTTGCATAAATCTTGTACAGAGAGAACTAATTGGTTCCTCAGTGTGACTTACAATATCACCCTTACAGCAATATTGCTTTGATTACTAGAAAGAAAAGGAGAGGCAGAAACTTTATACTCATGAATGATATGAACAACTCAATTTCTAGAAAGACTGGGAAAATAATTCAGAGCTAGGAATTCAAGTATTGAAATAACTTGTACTATGAACTCTCTCTCCTTTTTTCACAGTGTGTTTGAGAAGGAAATGGAGAATAGAAGATGGGCCGCAATTAAAATGTATCACACTGTAACTAAACTATGGCTCTCTTTGACTGCTAATATGGCATACAGGATGCTTAGGAGGGAATTTGTTGAGAGGGTATTAGCTATCAGGTATTGCCTTTTAACATAGAAGTTAATTTTTTTCCAAAAAGCCTAGCTAAATTCTTGGTTACTAAATAGTATCCTAAGACCACTAAGCTCCATTAAATCCTATCTTTAAAAAAAAAAGCATTGCTGATTTTCTTCGGAAAATATAGGCATATGTTCACTCATTCTGCCATGTTGCACTTAAGTGATTAAAAATTCATGTTCCAAGTAAGGAGCTGTTAAGTAGCTAATTATTTATTCTGTTGACAAGATAAGTCCCAACTGGTTAGGAAAAAATGGATGCTAAGGCTGAAAAAAGAATTAAGTATTTTTAGGGTGAGAAGGCCAATCTGCCTCTTGGTGGGTATATTACCAAGTGGTACAAATTGAAACAGGGCCTTAAGCAAACAGACCACCCATTAAATAAATGGAGCAGTAATTGTTGGACGATGTGGAATATCTTCTATCTTTTAATAATCCCCAACGCAAAATGTTTAAAATTCATTTTCAGAGAAATTCAATTCATTATGTACACAAACTAGTTTGTGAAATGAAAAATATGTTTGAATAGAATACATATCACAGAAATGTATTTAAGAAGAGGAAAATAAATGAAAAATGTAGACTTAAAACTAGGATAAATATTATAGTTTTATAAATTCTAAAAAATATGAATACTAAACTATTGAACAATATATTTAGAATGAAATTACAAATGGTCACTAAAAGCCACTACTGAAAGATTTTTCCAAAACCCTTAAAATTAGTAAAATTGGTATGAAGGGATGTTCAACATAAACAATATGAATAAACAAATTTATGTTCTATAAAATTAATTCAGTAATCCTATCAATTGTCATATTATTCATATAATCTGCATAAAGGACATTCTGGCCATGGAAGTGATGATAATAAAGTGTTGAGAAATATACATAAATATGGTGTGTAAATTCTGTCACCAGGTTTTCAGTGTTCTGCTTTAAAGGGGTAAGTGCCTAAATGGAAATACGAGTTGAAGAGGTGACCTAATCATCTTGAGTCTCCTAAATGACCATCTTATGAGTTTTCAGTCTTTTTTGAAACATGTTAGGATGCTTAATGTCATTGACCTAAGAGTTCTTTTAGATATTTCTAAATGAATATGATTAAATGTTTGTGATATTAGTGGAATATGCCATTTTCTTTAATTAAGGAAATCTAATTAGTAAATATCATATAACTAGTAATTTTCATTAAGTTTGGTGTTATAAAATTCAGTTTTATAATCATAAATAAAATCTAATCATTATATATGTTTGATAATTCAAGATATTGCTTTAGTTCAAAATTATGGACACTTATTACATTATATTGCATCATTTTTTTCCAGTGGAAGGAATGATACAGAGTAGATTTTATACACATGGTTTTATTTTGCATATTGCAGTTTAAGACTGCCCCTTTTTTTGTTTCCAATGCTATAATAAATGATATGATGAATTACTGGTATTGTTATGGCTAAAAAAAACTGTCCTCATGTAAGAACTATTTCAAAATTCTATTCAGTGTGTCATCAATAGGTTTGTCTATGACTTTTATTTCCACAACAAGCTTAATTCAATATAAAACACAAATTCCTTCGTCTACATCATAATTACAGATGTTCTGTGTGGGTATATATATATATATTGCATCTTGTTTAACATTGCTCCATTTACCTTACACTAATGTAGTTTTATCCTGCTGTTTTTAAATTTAGCCTAGCTATAAAATGAACACCTTTGCTTAAATAATGAGATGAGATGAGATACATACAACAGAAAATAACAGTAATGTTTTCAGTTCTATGAAACTTAATGACATATTTAATTATTCCTTTATCACCTAAATCTGTAGTTGGCAAATTCTAGCTGGTGAAGGCAAACTCAAACCATCACCTGTTTTTCTAAATAAAGTTTTATTGGAATTACTGTAATATCATTTGTTAGTACTGTTTAAGGCTGTGTCCATGCTACAACAACATTGTTGATTATTTTTGACTGAGACCATATGGCCTAATAAGTGCAAACTATTTCCTCTTCAGTTCTACACATAAAACATCTGCTGACCCTGACCGGGGATAATGATAATGTACCCCAACTGCTTGTGCATTAGAATCACCAGGAGAACTTGTAAAAGATGCACCTACCTCCACCTCAGGGAACACTTAGTGAAAAAGAAGCTTCAAGGCATGACGCGTGGGAATCTGTAACGTCTTTCCAGGGGATTTTTATGTATGGCCTGGTTTGGCAATAGCCTGATATAACACAATCATTTTAAGCTCTATTTTTAAAGTTATTTCCTTCGTGGTTGCTCTGGGGATTACCATATACAGTTTTCCCTTCCACATCATGGCAGTTAATGCTGTGGCACCCCAGTGATCTAGAAAATCTGTATAAAATGTGTTGGCCTTTCTGTATGCCAGAGAAGAAGTCTGATTGTTTTTTTCTTTTTCTCTTATGGGGTATTTACAGTAAATTACTACAAAAATTTGGGTAAAGTATTTGTTCATAGGCTATATGTAGGTCAATGTTAAGTAAAAATACCATATGAAAAAGAAATATAAAATAAGTATGAAAATTTTAAAAATAAAACAAATTTAAGGAGAATAATACTGAGCATACTGCATGTATAACAAAAAACATGTTTAAAATAACCTTTGAATATACTGGGTTGATGGAAATATTAGCAATCAATGAGAGGGAGGGGTAAAGGGTATGGTATGTATGAGATTTTTTCTTTTCTCTTTTTATTCCTTTTTCTGAATTGATGCAAATGTTCTAAGAAATGATCATGGTGATGAATATACAACTATGTGATGATATTGTGAGTTATTGATTATACACCAAGAATGGAATGATTATATGTTAAGAATGTTCGTGTTTGTATGTTATGTTTAAAAAATTTTTTTTAATTAAAAAATAAAAATAACCTTTGAAATTTCCTACTGGTACTCATCATTAACAACATCTCTGCTGACATTTTATACTTTACACATTTGTACCAGATATTTTGCCAGCAATCAACTTATACTCTGATTTACCCTTTGTCAATGCTAGAAAGTATGTAGGCATTTTAAAAATCAGTTTAGGAAGTTGATACAGGGATATATTTTATTTTGATTTAGTTGGATATATGTTTCTCAGTCACATTAGTTAAAATATTGTTAACAATCATGTCGTAAGAATGACTTCCAAGAATATTCTTATTGCTGGCAGTGTCAACTCACGGGGGATTTTGAATGAAAGTTCAGGGCCAGAGGTCACACTGTGATATGAGTGTGTCCTAAATTACTTGGTGCTCAAACTATGCAAACATCTGGGGAAAAATAAGGTTTGAAATTTGCAGCATTGTAAGCTTGTCTGTGAAACATTTCTCCAACTACAGATTTTTTTAAATGTTAAGTGAAGAATTTGGTTTTCATCATTGTTTGGTCAAAATGGTAGTTATAGCCAGTCAGAAATACACTTGATTCTGGAGCACACACAATTAAAATTTTAATACAACTCTATATTTAATAAGAAATAGATCAATAATTTTAAAGGAAGATTGATTTTTCTTTCACTTCTCACTTTAAAGACTATTACAAAATTATAGTCAAATGAGGTGATCAAAGATTATGAAGTCAAACATGGGGGAAAATATTATACAAATGTGTCATGGAATTAATAAAATAGCATTGTATTATTTTTCTGAATTTTGAGTTGTTGCTTGCTTTGTCAAATATTTGCAAGAAGGAGAAGTCACTGCTGGAAGAACAGAAGTAAACCTGTATGATGACATAGTTGCAACTTTGTTATCATGCAAAATAGTATTCCCCTACTTAGGTACTCCTCTGTCCAAAATTGAAAAATTATGCATTCACATTTTGGCTATGCTCTTTTCTTATAGTCCTCTTTAAATAGCAAAATTTTTCTTGAAAAAGTGAAAAATTACCATCAGCCCCCCGATGCTATGGATTCAATCATGCCCCCCACAAAAAGAAATACTCAAGCCCTAAACACCAATTGTATGATTAAGAACCCACTTGTAAAGAGGATTTTTAAATATATTATTAGTTAAGGTGAGGCCAAATGGAATCAGGATGGGACTTGATCAGTATGATTAGAATATTTATAAGCAGAGGAAATTTGGTAACAGATGGGGGCCTGGGAGAGAGTAGGGAGAGAGATGGCCAGTGAGAGGGGCAGAAATTGTCTTATAGACCAACACGCCACCAGCAGAACACCACCGACTGCAGCGAGAGTATAATCCTGCCAACACTGTGATTTTGGTTTTCTTGTCTCCAAAGCTCTGAGACAATAAACTTATGTTTTTAAAGCCAACTCATCTGTGGCATTTGCTGCAGCAGCCCTGGCACGCAAAATACCTTGAGATGAATTATTTTTTCAAATCATTGATTTAATTTATTCGTTTATTTAGTTTTGTTCCTTATGGCAGAAAAAAAGGAAAAGGCCATTGGAGATAGTCAAAGAAGAAATGCATTTTTAGGAAAGGGCAAAGAAAAGAATAGAGTTGGAATGATGGTATTAAAAAACACATTTCACCTACCATGACTTTGCCTAAATGCTTTCTTTATCTTTAGAATGCTCGTCCATCTGGACGATGCTTGAAATTTGCAGATCATTAAATGGAAATTGACTTCTTTCTAGGGAAGTCAAATTAGTATAAATACAGTGTCCTGTGAGTTCAAAGATTTATTCTCTCTTTAACAAAAGAAGAATTTGAGGTAAATTCAATATTGTACTTAGCTTCTCATAGCAGCCAGGACAGAGAGAGGATAAGAGCTGAAATTGTTAAGTCTGGCTTCGGGGCTGCAACATTTCATGCTGCAGGGAGTGGGGAAGAGAATGAGTGGCGTCCTTGATTACTAGATTTCCCTGAGCTTAACCTCAGTTATATTATCATTTGCTGTTTTATCCCTTTTATTAAACTAGAGTAAATTATCCTCTAAAAACTCCTTACACCCAGTATTTCTTACATGATAATAGTACCAAAATTCTTAGGTCATTTGTTTTAGACATTTTACCCTTTACACATTTAGAAACAGCCGTATAGATGAAAAGTTTATGAGGGTTATTACTTTGGACATGGACGTTCTTAGGGTGGAAAGTGCAAAGTATCCAAACTCTTTAGAGACGTATTAAAGATAGACTAAATCACACTGTAATATTTTTCCAGACCCTCCAAGTCTACTCAAGAGAATACTTGGTCCTTTTTAAAAACTCCTATTTTTACTTCACAGTTCCCAATTATTGAAGGGGTTTTTGCTTGTTAGGTGAAATCAGCAGATATTAATTTTGAAGGAGAAACCTACAATTTTGGTCAAAGAATACTTGAATAAAAACACACACATACACATTTATATATGTTTCTCTATAGAATAATAGGATCCCCAATACATCAATGTGGTATGAAAACAGAATACTAAGCTATTTTAAAGAGTTGAAACTATTTATAAAATAGAATTAAGTCAATTCAGGAAAGCATCTTTTTTGGTGTACATTCCCAAAGTTATATGTATATATAACTTTGAAATAAGTATATCAAAATAAATACATAATATATGCACTATATAAAATATACAATTTAAAATATAAGATATAAGATATCTTTGAAGTCTGTGTACTTATCCAAAACAATCTTGTTCCATTAAAAATGTATTTAAAGTTCCTATGATATTTTCTTTTTCATTTCAGAAATATGACACATTTTTTTGAGCATTCTTAGAGGTAAAAAATCTATGTTCATCTGTAATGATTACTCTTGTAAATAGTTAAAAGCTCATTCATTGAGTCTGTTGAATGCTTGGTTTTGAAACAGTTTAATATCATTTTGATTCTGAACGATGGGGATGATTTTGTAAAGCATTTTAGAAACAAATGTCTTAAAGAACACACCTCCAAAACACTAAGATAAAATACATGAAGGAAGAACAACATTATTGAAGTGGGTGTGTAGTTTTGAAAACTTGCTACTTTGAAGCAATATTCTAAAATCAAGTTTGTTTGGGAAGACCAACAAATAAAAAATCATTTAAATTGCAGGTAAATTTATATAGTAAAATCCATGACGCTATCATGTGTTTCATTGTGCGAGTAGGCTGGGTTCATACTGATCATGAATGTATTTTTGTTTGTTTATTTTAATGCAATTTTATTGAGATATACATTCTCATGCCATATAATCATCCGAATTGTACAGTGGTTCACAGTGTCATCATATAGATGTGCATTCGTCATCACAATAGAGTTTTGAACATTTTAATTTTTCAAAAACAATAAAAATACAAACAAAAGTAAAGATAAAAGTTGAAAAAGAACACCCAAAGCATCCCATATTCCCCTCCTTCCAATTTATTTCACAAATAATTGTGAAAATTCCAAGAACCTATTAATTAGTCTGAAGTTGCTCAATTTTCTATCCTCTAGGAAGACCCTCTGGTGCCCTGCCATGAGAATCTGCATGCATAGATGCATTTGTGTATATATGTGTATAAATGTGTGCATTTTTTCCTCTTATGAATAGATGGTACTTAGCACTAGTTTATTTGTACTTGACATTCATGCTCTATAAATGTCATTGCAAATGTGAAGTGCATGACTTTAATATTCCATTTAAATGTCATAGATGATAATATAGCCAAGAAAACCTTTCAGTTTGAAAGAATATACTCCTTTGACTTACAAGTTAAAGCAAACATGTTTTATTATTGGAAATGCAGTATTGGGAAGTGAAGCAATGAATCTTTCTCAGAGAAATGGATTATTTAAGTGCTGTTCTAGAAGCTTAGATCCATTGCATGTAGTATACACATAATAATGCTTATTCAAAAATAATGGATTTCAAACACACACAAAACCTACTTAGATATCCTATAATTTTTCAAAGGCCCCATGAACAAACTGCATTTAAACAATAAAAGAAGAGAGAAAGCAATGCACTCAATCTCATGAGCCAAACTGAAGGAAGGAATAAATTTTGAGAGAGATCTTCATAGGTTGATCATGTATCCTGGTGCAAGTTTATCATCAGATCTTACTTGACTATTTTCACCTTAAAGTAGATTCTAATAGTAAATGCAGAATGAACCCTATGAAAAAAATTAGGAAAAGAAGTGTTAAGCACTTTCTTTTTATTTTATTTTTTTTACTTTTTAACATTGTCAACAATTTCAGTATAATAACCCCACATTGAGATATGTAGCAGGTTCTCTGCTCCTGGCAATATCATCTTAATAAACGGGCCAAATGCACTCTCTCAGCATTTCCCACTATTTCTCCATTTCGTCTTCTTTCTTTGTTTTTTGAGTTTTCTCTTTAAATCTCTTTGAGTGTATGTAAGAGGAAAAGAAAGAAAAACAGAGAGAGAGTGAGACCATGTTGTTCTTTACCTATTTTTTTCTTAATTAAACATCCATCCTAATTATGTGACTTCAGGATGATATATGGTACTTTCTCTCTAGCAACCCACTTAATGCCTCTAGTCTTCCATCATTTTACTGAGGAGTCCTAACACCCTCACAGATAAAGTTCTATGCAAAGACCACCTCCAGACTAAATCTTATTTTTAAAAATTAAATGATAAATTAAGCTCTTTAACACAGCTTGATTGTCAGTAGGGGTGAACCAAGTTTCAGCTGAATAGACAAACATTTTTAATCAATGTGCTTTCCTCTAATTCCTGTTTATTATCCATCTGGTTTTATATAGAATAATATAGAAAGAAGAAAATGGTAAACAAAAATCCTCAAAACAAAATTACAATCCAAAATACCTGCACAGAAAATAATAGTTCACCTATTCTCTGTTATAAAGTTAGAATTCAAATATATGAGTTTCAGGGAGATGGCTTGAAATATTACATTATTTTATCACTTGTTAAATTTGGAAAAATATATTCTGCATTTCAAATCATATTGCATGACATTTCTGACCAATATACTGTCACTATTATTCCTGCTGCTATATAAATAGAAATGAGTCAACATATAATTTCTGATTTCAAAAACATGGCCAACTGGAAACTGAATAAATAAGAAATGTTATAAGTACTTTATAATGCAAGGCACACTGCATTATTAAGCACTGCATTATTAAGAACACATATAGGAGAAAAACAAGATAGATCATGGAGGTGGGAATATCATGGGAGGATGTTGGAGTAGGAAGTACCAGGATACAGTCCTTCCACCAAAACAACTATAAAATAGGCAGGAACTTCCAGAAACAACTACTTGAAAGTCTGGAGACCAGAAGAACACCGTACAGGGAGGAACACCCCCAGGGAGGAACAAGAGGAAGAGGCTGATAAATTATGATAAAGAACTGAAAATTGCTGTCTCTGCCTGGTGCTACAGGTGCTCATCCCCCATTGTCATGGAAGGTCACCATCAGATTCAGCTCCTGGCTAACTCATTGGTGACAGAAAGGGACATAAAAAGAAACCTCTCTCCCAAGACCAGTGATGGATGCAGTTGATCACTGACAATGGCTTTTTATTAAGAAATTCAGATTGTTGGGGACCCAGCTCTGAGGTCATCCATTATTTTAAGCAGTACAGGACTGGCAACAGCAAACACTGTTTTAACTTGCCCAGACAGAAATGACACTGGTCATTCTTTCAACACCCCTTAGACAGGGGTGGTTACAATATAGAATTTAAAATGCTGTGATTCCTCAGTGCTACAGGAAACAGTCAACTGAAGTGCTGCTTTAATGGGCAGGCTAAGAGAGCTCAGCTGTGAGGAGTGCTCAGAAAAGCTCCTGGTGGTCTTCCTGACCCCTCCCCAGAGCACTTTGGATTTGGTCTGAGCCCCTTCTCTACTTCCCTAGCCCTTTTTGGGCTGGGAAATAATGACTTGGGTAAAAGCTTTCTGGTGTGCACTCCTTTCAGAATTTCCCTCCACCAATTTAGAAAATATAAGGAGTGTAAAACTCATAGAGGTGAATAGTCTTAGACTGTTTCCAAGGGAAACTCCCACATGGGAGAGGGAGACCTGGTTCCAGGGAAACAGAAAGGACAACCAAACTCCTATAAATAGATGAACCCCAAAACAACTAACACGCAAAAGCCCATGACAAGACAAAGTCCCAGAAAAGCAGGGAAAACACAACACACTGCATTCACCTTCCTGATTTTTAGGACTAAAGCTGAAGAAAATCTCTGTATTATCACCAGCTGGTTACAAAGCTAAGAGACAGAAATCTCATGGAATAAATACTAGAGGTAACATTTTAAATATTGAAATGTCAAGTGTAGAAAAATAATACAATGCAAAGAAATAAGAAATAATGGCCCATCCAAAAAAAAGAGCTTAAGAATCCAGAAAATGCCAACAAAGAAAATGAGAATGTAGGCATACCAAGTAAAGTCTTCAAAAAAAAAAAAAACATTAAAATGCTCAAAAAGAAGAAAGAAAAATACAGAGAAAGAAATAAAGAATATCACGAAAACACGAAATGAGCAATGTGAGACTACTAGTTAAGAGGTTGAAAATTTAAAAAGGAATCAAACTACTGGAGTTGAAGATTACAATAACTGAATTTAAAAATGCCCAGGAGAGTTTCAAGAGCAAACTGGAGCTGGCAGAAGAAAGAATCATGAAATTGAAGACAAGACACTTGAAATAAGTCAGGATGAGGAGCAGAAGGAAAAAAGAAATAAAAGCAAAATAACATAAGACACCTCTGAGACACCATCAAGTAAACTAAAATAGGCATTATCGTAGTCCCAGAAAGAGAGAAAGAGGCAGAAGGAATAGTAAAAGAAATAATGACAGAGAAATTCCTAAACTTAGCAGAAGACATGGGTATACACATCCAAGAAGACCAGAGAACTTTTGTTTATTTAATTTAATTTATTTTGAATTATCAAACCAAAACAGCATACAAACATGAACATTCTTAAGATACAAGCATTCCATGTATGGTGTATAATTATTGGCTCACAATATCATCACATAGTAGTATATTCATCACCATGATCATTTTTTAGAACATTTGCATCAGTCCAGAAAAAGAAATTTAAAAAAAAGAAGAAACTCACACATACCATACCCCATACCCCTCCTCTCACTGACCACTGGTATTTCCATCTACTCAATAGACTTTAACTTTTGTTCCCCCTATTTATTTTCTATATCCCTTATTACACCCTTTCATTTTTCACTAGTATTTCAATCTACTCAATTTATTTTAACATTTGTTCCCCCTATTATTTATTTATTTTTGATCCATATTTTTTACTCATCTGTCAATATCATAGATAAAAGGACCATTAGACACAAGGTTTTCACAATTGCATAGTCACAATGCAAAAGCTATATCATTACACATTCATCTTCAAGAAACATGGCTACTGGAACACAGCTCTACAGTTTCAGGCACTTCTCTCTAGCCTCTCTAATATACCTTAAACTAAAAAGGGGATATCTATAAAATGTTATAGATATAAGAATAACCTCCAGGATAACCTCTCAACTCTGAAATCTCTAAGCCACTGACACTTTATTTTGCCTCATTTCTCTCTTCCCCCTTTCAGTCGAGGAGGTTTTCTCAGTCTCTTGATGTTGAGTCCCAGCTCATTCTAGGATTTCTGTCCCACGTTGATAGGGAGGTTTACACCCTTGGGAGTCATGTCCCACACAGAGAGGGGAGGGTGATGAGTTTGCTTGCCATGTTGACTGAGAGAGAGATAGGACACATCTGAGCAACAAAAGAGGTTCTCTGGGGGTGACTCTTAGGCCTAATTTAAACAGGCTTAGTCTATCCTTTGTAGGGATAAGCTTCATATGAACAAATCCAAGATTGAGGGCTCAGCCAATGATTTGGCTGTCCCCGCTGCTTGCATGAATATCAGAGATTCTCCAAATGGGAAAGTTAAATTTTCCCCCTTTCTCATCATTCCCTCCAAGGGGACATTGCAAATACTTTTTTATTCACTGTTCAAACCACTCTGGGATTTATCAGGGTGTCACTCTGGGCAAACCTACAAAATGCCATGCCCTATTCAAGGTTCCATGTACTTATGATGTTCAATTAAACTGTCCATATAAGTTATATTATGAGATGCACTAATCAAAATATAAATTTTGTACCAAATAAACATTTTTTGCTTTAGTCTCACACATAAGTTAAAGTTTTAAAATATGAATCATGAACTATTTCCAATATCCTGCAATACTGACAGTCCTTTGTTCTTCCTCATGCAAAAACATTTTTAAATTTGTACATTTAGTCACTATCATTGTACACTCTAGACATTCTTAGATTTTACCATCTCGGTCTTTATTGTATAACTTTCCTTCTGGTTTCATTTGTGCCCCCAGCCCTCCTCCTTCTATCATTCTCACATTCAGCTTCATTCAGTGTACTAACATTATTGTACTACAATTACGTAGTATTGTGCTATCTATTTCTGAATTTTTACAAAGGGTCCTGTTGCACAATCTGTATCCCTTCAGCTCCAATTACCCCAAATCTACCCTATTTCTATCTCTTGATGGCCTGTTTTTAACTGAAATTCTCCAAGTTCATTCATTAATGTTAGTTCATATTAGTGAAACCATGCAGCATTTGTCCTTTTGTTTCTGGCTAATCTCACTCAGCACAATGTCCTCAAGGTCCATCCACATTGTTGCGTGCTTCATGACTTTATTCTGTCTTACAGCTGCATAATATTCACATAATATTGTATGTATATACCACAGCTTGTTTAGCAATTTGTCTGTTGAAGAACACTTAGGTTGTTTCCATCTCTTGGCAATTGTAAATACTGCTGCTATAAACATTGGTGTGTAAATGTTCATTTGTGTTCTTGCCCTCATGTCCTCTGAATAAATACCTAGTAATGGTATTGCCTGATCATATGGCAATTCTATACTTAGCTTCCTGAGGAACCACGAAACTGCCGTCCACAGTGGTTGTACCATTTTACATTGCCACCAACAGTGGATAAGTATGCCTCTTTCTCCATATCCTCTCTAGCGCTTGTCATTTTCTGTTTTATTGATAATGGCCATTCTGGTGGGTGTGAGATGAATATCTCATTGTGGTTTTGATTTGCATTTCCCTACTAGCCAGGGAAGTTGAGCATCTTTTCATGTGCCTTTTGGCCATTTGTATTTCCTCTTCTGAGAAGTGTCTGTTCATGTCTTTTGCCCATTTTTTAATTGGGTTGTTTGTCTTTTTGTTGTTGAGTTGAACAATCTATACATTTTGGATACTAGACCCTTACCTGATTGTTTCCAAATATTGTCTCCCATTGTGTAGGCTGTCTTTTTACCTTCTTTCTGGACAGAGTTCTTTGATGCACAAAAGTGTTTCATTTTGAGGAATTCCCATTTATCTATTTCTTTCTTCAATGCTCGTGCTTTGGGTGTAAGATCTAGGAAAACGACTCCTATTATAAGATATTTCCCTACATTTTCTTCTAAAAGTTTTATGGTCTTAGATATAATGTTTAGGTCTTTGATCCATTTTGAGTTAATTTTTGCATAGGATGTGAGATATGGATCCTCTTTCATTCTTTTGCATGTGGGTATCCAGTTCTCTAGGCACCATATATTGAAGAGACTGCTCTATCCCATGTGGGTTGGCTTGACTGCTTTATTAAGGATCAATTGTCCATAGATGAGAGGGTCTATATCTGAACACTCTATTTGATTCCATTGGTCAGTATATCTATCTTTATGCCAGTAGCATGCTGTTTTGATCACTGTAGCTTTGTAATACACCTTAAAGTCAGATAGTGTGAGACCTCCAACTTCATTTTTCTTTCTCAGGATATTCTTAGCTATTCAGGTCACCCTGTCCTTCTAGATAAATTTGGTTATTGGCTTTTCTATTTCTGAAAAGGAAGCTTTTGGTATTTTGATTGGTACTGCATTGACTCTATAAATCAATTTAGGTAGAATTGATATCTTAACATATTTAATCTTTCAATCCATGAACATGATATGCTCTTCCATTTATTTAGGTCTTCTGTGATTTCTTTTGGCAATATCTTGTAGTTTTCTTCATATAAGTCTTTTGTATCCTTAGTTAAATTTATTCCTAAATATTTTATTCTTTTGGTTGCAATTGTCAATGGAATTATTTTCTTGATTTCCCCCTCAGATTGCTCATTACTAGTGTGGTGACCTTGTAACCTGGCACTCTGCTGTACTCATTTATTAGCTCTAACAGTTTTGCTATGGATTTTTCAGGGTTTTTGACATATAGTTTATCATTGGCAAATGGTGAGAGTTTTACTTCTTCCTTTCCAATTTTGATGCCTTGCATTTCTTCTTCTTTTCTATTGTTCTGGCTAGAACTTACAACAGAATATTAAATAACACTGGTGACAGTGGACATCCTTGTCTTGTTCCTGATCTTAGGGGGAAAGTTTTCAAGTTTTCACCATTGAGGATGACGTTAGCTGTGGGTTTTTCATATATTCCCTTTATCATGTTGAGGAAGTTCCCTTCTATTCCTATCCTTTGAAGTGTTTTCAACAAGAAAGGATTTTGAATTTTGTGAAATGTATTTTCTGCATCCATGAAGATGATCATGTGGTTTTTCTGCTTTGATTTGTTGATATGGTGTATTACATTAATTGATTTTCTTATGTTGAACCATCCTTGCATACCTGGGATGAGTCCTACTCATTATGGTGTATAATTCTTTTAATGTGCCGCTGGATTCAATATGCAAGAATTTTGTTGAGAATTTTTGCATCTATATTCATTAGAGACATTAGTCTGCAATTTTCTTTTCTTGTAGTATCTTTGTCTGGTTTTGGTAAGAGGGTGATGTTGGCTTCATAGAATGAGTTAGGTATCCTTCCCTCCTCTTCAATTTTTTTGAAGAGTTTGAGCAGGATTGGTATTAATTTTTTCTTGAATGCTTGGTAGAATTCACACGTGATGCCACGTGGTCCTGGACTTTCCATTTTGGGGAGCCTCTTAATGACTAATTCAATTTCTTTATTTGTGATTGGTTTGTTGAGGTCATCTATTTCTTCTTGAGTCAATGTTGGTTATTCATGCCTTTCTAGGAAGTTATCCATTTCATCTACATTGTCTAGTTTATTAGCATAAAGTTGTTCATAGTATCCTCTCATTACCTCCTTTATTTCTGTGGGGTAAGTGGTTATGTCTTCTCTTCCACTTTTTATTTTATTTATTTCCATCCTCTCTCTTCTTCTTCTTGTCAACCTTGTTAAAGGTTCATCAATCTTTTTGATTTCATCATAGAGTCAACTTCTGGTTTTGTTGATTTTCTCAATTGTTTTCATATTATCAGTTCCACTTATTTGTGCTCTAATCTTTGTTATTTCTTTCCTTTTACTTGCTATGGGATTAGTTTGCTGTAGTTTCTCTAGTTCTTCCAAGTGAACACTTAATTCCTCTATTTTTGCTCTTCTTCTTTTTTGATATAGGGATTTAGGGCAATAATTTTCCCTCTTAGCACTGCCTTTGCTACATTCCATAAATTTTGATATACCGTGTTTTCATTTTCATTTGCCCTGAGATATTTATTGATTTCTCTTGTAATTTCCTTCTTGACTCACTGGTTGTTTAAAAGTGTGTTGATGAGCCTCCATAAATTTGTGAATTTTCTGGCCCTCTGCCTATTATTAATTTCCAACCTCATTCCTTTATGATCTGAGAAAGTGTTTTGTATGATTTAAATCTGTTTTAATTTATTGAGACTTTCTTTGTGACCCAACATAAGGTCTATCCTTAAGAATGATCCATGTGTACTTGTGTATCCTGCTGTTGTGGAGTGTAATGATCTACAAATGTCTGTTAAGTCTAGTTCATTTATTGCATTATTCAAATTCTCTTTTTCTTTATTGATCCTAAATGTTCTGCCCATTGATGAGAGCAGGGAATTGAAGTCTCCAACTATTATGGTAGATGTGTCTATTTTTCTTTTCAGTGTTTTCAGTGTTTGCCTCATGTATTTTGGAGCACTCTGGCTTGGTGCATAAATATTTATGATTATTATGTCTTCTTGTTAAATTGTTCCATTAATTAATACATAGTGTCCTCCTTTCCTCTTTTAATTGTTTTACATTTGAGGTCTAATTTGTTGGATATTAGTGTAACTACTCCTGCTCTTTTCTGACTGTTGTTTGCCTGAAATATCTTTTACCAGTGAAAACATGAAGTGAAAATATCTTTCACTTTCAACCTATGTTTATCCTTGGGTCTAAAATGTACCTGCTGTAGATAGCATATACATGGGTCCTGTTTTTTAATCCATTCTGCCAGTCTATGGCTTTTGATTGGGTAGTTTAATCCATTAACATTTAGTGTTATTACTATAAGGACAGTACTTTCTTCTACCATTTTGCTTTTTGGATTTTATATCATATCTATTTTTTCTTCTTTTTACCTTTACTGATAGTCTTCATTTCTAAACTCTTCTCCATACCTCTCTCTGCTGTTTATTCCTATCTGTCTCTAGTGCTCCCTTTAGTATTTCGTGCAGAGCTGGTCACTTGGTCACAAATTCTCTCAGTGATTTTTTGCCTGAAAATGATTTAATTTCCCCATTATTTTTGAAGGGCACTTTTGCTGGATATAGAATTCTTGGTTGGCAGTTTTTTTCTCTTTTAGTGTCTTAAATATATCATACCACTGTCTTCTCACCTCCATGGTTTCTGCTGAGAAATCTACACATAGTCTAATCAGGCCTCCCTTGTATGTGATGGATTGCTTTTCTCTTGCTGCTTTCAAAATTCTCTCTTTCTCTTTGACATCTGACATTCTGATTAGTAAGTGTCTTGGAGTATGCCTATTTGGATCTATTCTGTTTGGGGTACACTGCATTCCTTGTACCTGGAATTTTAAGTCTTTCATATTAGTTGGGAAATTTTCAGTGATAATTTCCTCCATTGGTTTTTCTCCTTTTCCCTTCTCTTCTTCTGGGATACCCACAACCCCTATATTCATGTTGTCATTCAATTCCCTGAGTCCCTGCTCATATTTTTCCATATATTTTCTTTTGCTTGTCAGATTTCAGATGTCCCATCCTCCAGTTCACTAATCCTATCTTCTGCCTCTTGAAATCTAGCATTGTAGGTTTCCATTGCTTTTTCTCATCTCTTCTACTGTGCCTTTCATTCCCATAAGTTCTGTGATTTGTTTGTTCAGACTTTCAATTTCTTCTTTTTGTTTGTCCCTCACCTTCTTTATATCTTTTCACAATTCGTTGATTTGAGTTTTGATAGATTTTCCATGTCTGTTCGAACATCCTGAATTAATTGTTTCAACTTCTGTATCTCAGTTGAATTATTGGTTTGTTCCTTTGACTGGGCCATATCTTCAATTTTCCTAGTATTATTCGTTATTTTTTGCTGGCATCTAGACATTTAATTTCCTTAATTAGTTTATTTTGGAGATTGTTTTCACTTTTTTACCTAGGGTTTTCTTGCTGGATGACTTTGTTGTCTACCTGTTCTTTGACATTCAGTTTGGCTTATTTTAGACCTCCAGCTCAGGTTTTGTTTAACAGATCAGATTTTTTTCTGCTCTTGTTTTCTTGTTTCTTGCCCTGGCTGTATGGTGCCTTTTTTCCCCTTAGGACAGTCTACTTAGGTATTATAGACCCCAGTCAGATTTTCCCAGACCAGACTGGCCTCCTCTCAGGAGGAAAGAGTCACCAGCATCAGTTTTTCCTGAGGATGAGACCCATCAGGTTGAAAGACTTTCCTATGAAGCCTCTAGACTTTCTGTTCTTCCTATCCTGTCCAGTATGTGGTGCTTGTCTGCCTGAGGGTCCCACCAGCATAAAGTGATAAAGTACCTTTAATGTCAGCCAACTCTTCCTACTGGGACATAGTCGAGACAAAGGACAGGTTATAGTAAGGCCTTAATTGTTTCTGTTTTCCAAACCCTGGGGTCTGAATTCCTTGAGGCAGGGATTCCTCCTGAGCTGGGCTGCCTTCTCTCTTGGAAAGGCACAGCCTACAAGGAATTGCTTCCTTTCACCTGACCAGCCACCCATGCCTGGGGCAGCTGGAACCTGAGACTACTCACAGTTTTATGCAAAGAGCAGTCAAGCCATAGAAACACAGCCACAAAAAAGAGAAGAAAAAAATACTCTTTTTCAGAGCAGGACCCCTGATCCTTGGGTTTGCCAATCAACAGCTTAAGTTGGCATATTGCTCTATGTATCTCCAGGTCCTATGTGCCTCCTTCTTTCCTTCAGGGCCCAGACCTTTTCAAGTATTTTGTGCTGTCTGGCCTGAAAATAACCTCTTTTTTCTGTTTTTCTTTTTCCATTTGTGCTGCCCCCTCTGCACTGGGGCAAAAACCAGCAACCTCAACTTTTACTCAAGGTTCAGCTGAGGGAGTGCCTATTTTCTGTATTCAGAATTTGTTAATTAATTCCACAATTGGAGCTTGGTTTAGCTCAGCCCCTTGCTGTTAGTAAAGTCTCTTTCCTTTCCCCTCTGGGAACAAGCTTGTGGGGGTGGGGTGCTAGCCTCCATGGCTTGGAGGATTCATGGTTCTGGGTGGGATAGCAGCTTGTTCACCTTGCCCAGACTGGTGTATGCTGTGTGTCTGTTCCCTGTAAATTTTCTGTGTGTGCCCTGAAATAAGATTTTCCAGGGCACACACAGAAACATTTACATCTATCACACAACATTTGAGTTGCAGACTTGAAGCCCTCAAGTCATCCCTTTCTTTCATAACTGCAGCCAGTATATCTAAGAACACCTGGTAAACATTATTATACCTCTAATACACACATGTCCAATAAAGCCTTAATACACATAATTTATAAAGAAATATTTCAACTTAATAGAAGATAAATAATCAATTAAAATATGCACAAAGGACTTGAACATTTATTTCTGCCAGAAGATACACCAAAAAGTCCATGAAAAGATAGCAACATCATTAGCCATCAGAGAAATGCAAATCAAAACCACAATGGGGTACCATTTCACACCCATTAGAATTTAAGCCATTAAAAAGGGGGGGAAATAATAAGTGTTGGAGAGAATGTGGTAGAATAGGAACATTCATTCATTGCTTGTGGCAATGTAAAGTAGTGCAAGAACTGTGGAAGATAGTTTGGAAGTTCCTTAGAAACCTAAATATGTAACTATGATATGATCTGGTAATCTTACTAATTGGTGTATACCCAAAAGAATTGAAAGTGCCAATTCCAACTGTTACCTGCATGCTGATGTTCATAGTGGCATTATTCACTAATTGTAAAATGATAGAAGCAACTCATGTGTCCATAAATTGATGAGAGGATAAATAATATGTGGTTATATATACAGTGGAACATTTTTTAGCCATAAAGAGGCATGACGTCCTGATACATGCAACAATATGGATGAAACTTTTAAACCTCATGTTGAACAAAATAAGCCAGGCATAAGAGGATAAATATTATATGATTTCAGTATTTGAAACAATTTTTAGAATAAGTAAATTTATAGTGTCAGTATCTATAATATACTTTACAAGGAATGGGGTGAATATAGGGAATGGGTATTTAAGGCTTAAATGTGCAGAGTTCTTATTTGGAATGATGTAAATGCTTTGGTAATAGATGGCGGTGATAATCACATAACATTGTGAACACAAATAGCAGCACTGAAATATATATCTGAGTATGATTAAAAGGGGAAATTTTATTGTATTTATGGTAATAGGATAAACTAGTTTAAAAAACTGGTGTATTTTATGACTCACAAACAATTATCTATAAGTTAAACCATGGACTTTAATTATAAAAATGTGCTCTCAACAATTGTAACAAATGTCCCACATCAATGCAACTTGCTGTTGGTTGGGTTGTGTATGGAAATCCTATATTTTATGCATGAATGTTCTGTAAACATACAACTTCTCTGATAAAATAAATCTGAATATAAAGATGGATCATGGAAGGTATGTAGTTCACTGAAATATAAGTAATCTATATGAGACCAGCATTTCTGTTTATTGCATTTCCCCTATTGTTTTCTCAGTGTCTTGCTCATATAGATCATAAAAAATACTTTTAAAATTCAATTAATTTTTATGATACCTCTGATTATCAGATAATATATTGTATCCTTATTTAAGTCATTATAGATTTAAAATTGGATTTATTTGCTGTTTATTTGTATTGAGGCATGAAGATTATTAAATCAAATTCTAAACTGAGTTGTGAACAGACTACCTTTGTGGATGTGTAAAGTAGCATTTACACCAAATCATATAGTTCAATAATTTTATCAATCATATTGAGTTCATAAAAAGATTACAAAAGACTTAGAAAAAAATTGGAAGTGATTGTATGGATAATGTCTTTTGTAGAGGGTTCCAATGTAGTTTCTGTCAAGTGCGATTTCTACTGATGAAACTTATTATGGAGAAATAGTGTTATTTTTTCCTTTCTTATCCTCAAAACAAAAGTGTGTAGTTGTAAAAATGTGAATAGAAAAATCATCAGATTTTCCATGTTTTTCCTTGGGCCGTTGAAGAACTGTCCACATAAAATAAAGAATAAAGAAAGATAAGTAAAAATATATACCAGTAGTAGGAAAAACTTACTCTAAAATTATATTACTATTATTTGACAGAAGTTAATTTGTCTTTACTTAGAAAAGACCCTGAAAAAATTCAGAATCCCGTGCATATTAATGTTTAATATATTACATTCATAAATTCAGTGTTGTTGTTGTTTTTTTTTTTTTTTTGCATGAGCAGGCACTGGGAATTGAACCCAGGTCTCTGACATGGCAGGCAAGAATTCTACACTGAACCACCATTGCACCACCCAAATTCAGTGTTTTAATGTTATGTGCTTCAAATTTTCAAGTAGAAACTGATGTTTGTGATAAATGTAAAAATTATAGTAATAAATGCCTATTGTATATATGCTAATCTAGTTATATCATCTGTTGGAATTTTATTACATACAACAGGTTTGTTATACTCTCAATTGAATTTTAATGCTGACAAACAGTGCAATAAGTAATATTATTCCTCTACATTATTGAACTGGTTTTCTATTACTGTGTAACAAATAGCCACAGACTCAGCAGATTAAAACAAAACATTTTTATTATTTCACAGTTTCTATGGGCAAGAAGCCATGCACAGCTTATTTGTTTACTCTGCTAAAGATCTCACTACGCTAAAGTCAATGCATCCATGGGCTACATTCTCCTCTGGAGGCTCGACTGGGGAAGATCATTTCCAGGCTCACTTGGTTTGTTGACAGAATTCTTTTACTTATGGTTGAAGGATTGAGAGTCCTGACAACTCACCTTGTGTAGGCTGGTGGCCTCCCTCAACAATTAATGTACATCCTCAGCTCTTAGATCCCAAGTCTCCACAGTTTCTAGAGGCTGCATATAGTTCCTTGCTGTGTAGACTTCTCTAACATGGTTGCTAACTCTACCTAGCCAGCAAGGACAATCTCTAGATTAAGCCTGCTAGTGGAGCAGAGTTTTATGCAACATAAAATAATCACATGAGTGACCTCCCATCACCATTATCTATGATTAGAAGCAAGTTCACATCCTGCCTATACCAGAGAAGAGGAGATTATATGAGCCAGTGAGGGTCCAGGAGTAAGGATCATTTAGGGCCATCTTAGAGTCTGCTACAATTATGATCCAGTAGTAGAATCCTGTCATAGATTGGATTGTGTGCCCCACCAGAAGATATGTTCTTAATCTTTATGTGCATCCTGGTGAGTGGGACCCTATTTGTAACAGTTATATAAATATATAACTGCATTATCATTTATGGTGTGAACTCATTTATTAATAAGAACTTCCAAAATCTTCTTTAGGTGTGGCCTACCTGAATTGGAGGGCTTTAATCTATAATACTGGAGGCTTTATGAAGAGAAAAATCACTGGGGTAAGCCAAAGTGAGTGGAAAGCAGGAGAGCATACACAAGGAAAGATCACCATGTGCTGGAGGAATGGCAGAATGCTACAGATTTTGGGAAGAAAGCATGACCCTGCCAACCCCTAGATTTTGAAGTAGTTTATATATTAGGTTATATATATGATAATAAGTCATAGTATAAGAACAGGGGAACATAAAATAATTTGGGCATTTATGTTTATTTAACCTCTGAAATGCATATATTAAATATTCTAACCTTCTCATCAAAATTTATGCTACAGTTGCTAATGAGTAATCAGATTTACATATTCAGATTTTAATTCTAATTTATGTATTCTGTCCAAGGAAATTCTCTCCACCTTCATACCAAATTGCTTTCTCTTGAAACCTCTGTTATGTTGTAGATAGATATATTTTTAAAATGGTATCATTTAGTGAGGACGTTATTTGACTTTCAGTCTCTCATTTAACTTAACTTCTGACATCACAGGTGATACCAAGATATAGCCCAACAGCTAGCTCTTCAAAGTATATAACCTACTTCATAACTAATATATAACTACTACATAATTAGTAGGTTTTATATATATATATAGTAGGTTTTATATTAGTTGATAATATAATATAAGAGCACTTCAGTAAATGAATGTAGATTTTGCCTTAATATTTTGTGACATCCTCAATTT
>PVIY010005265.1:84201-96039 GCA_004026745.1 Myrmecophaga tridactyla
CTACTTATTAATCTTTTGTTTTTAATATTTTTCTATTAGTCTGTTTTTTTATTTAATTCATTTTTTCCCCTCTCATTTGTATTGCTTTTCATCTACGTACATTGGGTTTAATGTTTGCTTAAGGTATATACTTAAATCATTGATCATTGAACTTTACTCTTGTTTAAGATCAGCATTTAAAGGTATAGAATACTGTCTAATGTTTGCATTTAGAGTATCCAATTAATTTTGGTACGTTGTGTTTTTGTTATTATCAAACTTAAATTAGAAAATATTGTTATAGTGGTACCATTTTTCATTCATGACTTTTGTAGAGGTGTGTTTATTAATGTCTAAACATATGGCTTTCTTCTTGGTATCTTATTGGCATTGATTTCTAATTTTATAACTTTGTTAAAGAGAATATAATAAATATGATTTCAGTAGGTTTTATATTACTTGATAATTATTTCATGGTAAATCAAATGTCACTTTTTCACCCATGCTTTTACTTAAAAACACTACTAGATATACTGGGAAAATGACCTATCATTTAATCCATCTCTCTTTAATATTATATGTTTAACCTAATGACTTCTATGCTTTCTACAGCCTCTTTCCCACAGTTTGTACATGCATTATTATCATTTCTAAATAAAAACTCAAAAGCAACCTTGAGCTACTGCCTCATCGTACCCCTTCACTTTTCAGACTGGCTCCAAAAAAAAAAAAAAATCTACAAATACAATTTCCATTTCCTCATGTCCCTTCATTTCTATGCAAGCTATCCCATCTCAGTCAGTAAAATTGCTTTGGCAAAGATTGCTTGTTTTAGTAATTTATCTATTCAGAGAGGTTATTTGGATCTTTGCCTTACTTTTACCTTCCTGAAACTTTTAGAATTTAGTTTATATATCTTAACTGTTTCTGTTCAAAGTATCACTGTTCTCCTCAAAAAACAATAATTTTATTCTATTACATAAAGAAAAGAGTAGAGTACAATAGAAAATAATAGGTGTGATGCAAAGATAATGTTGTGAAGGGAGAAAAATAGCAACATAATAGTTTGGGGGGAAGTCTGAACTTAAAAAATTCAGTTTTCAAAGATGTCTCTAGGATATGCAAGATACGAGTTTTGCTACCGAATTGATCGATGATTATTAGTGGAGATTAGTAACCAAAAACTGTACATTGTATGAAGAATAACACAATATTATATATACGCAAAAATATATACATATATACTAAAATATTTAGATACCCATACACGTGTTTTCATTAACATGTTCTAAATTGAAGTGAGAATGCATGAATATTTTGAAAATAAAGATTAGTTTCTTTTAACTGAAGACTATCAAGTTTTGGATATCTATAGTTTGCTTTCTAGGTCTTTGTGTTTCTAGTAATAATATTTATAGTATTACTAATTTTAACTTATTCAGGTTTTGTTGTCAAATTCTTTAAAATGGTCAAATTCAATTCTTTGAAGTTCTCATTTATCATTTTTGGGACTCACCCAAAGCTGCCAAGTGACTGCTGAAGGATTCACATTGTAGCAAATGGAACTTTGAAATACAGTGCTAATGTCCATGGCTTTTATATCATTTGATTTTTATTACTTATCTGCTTCTTTTAGGAAAGTTAAAAAATAAAACTAATATATAATTTTGATGGATTTGAATAAGACACACAAATTGTTGGGGGGAGTTTAGAAATTTCACCAATAATCAAATTTTCAAAAGTTTAAATAATGAATGTAGGGAGTAAAATAGAATACTTTATATACTCTATTATCTTTTCTAAAAAGCAAGCTAATTAAAAGAAAATCAAAAAATAATTAAGAAAGGATGATAGTTTTATCTTAGTACACATCACTTAAATAGAAGTTTAAAATTTTCCATGTTGCTAGGACAGTAAACGGCATTTTTCACTTATTTTCCAATAAATAAGATTGCCGTATTCCCACAGAGGGAAAATGAAAGGCAGGGATAAGGGTAAAGTTTTTAGTAGTTGATTAAAATTATCTGGTTCTCTTGTATGTCTTTCCAGGTAGTAGCAACTTGTAGATTCCATCAATCATTAGGCTAGAAAGGATCCAGGTGTTATAAGTGTGCTTTGGTTAGTATGGTTAGTATATGGTTGCATTAATCATTTATTGACTTTTCTGTTAACTTCCTGCTGAACATGAGTAGATCCAGATATATCCCCAAATACAAGATGTATTTTTCATTCCTGCACATTTTGTGAGCAGAGGTACTTGATGGTTCCAGGCTATCTTTTTGAGGATACTTATATAGCAGACAGCTTGGAAGATAGAGATAACATTTTCTTCCAGGGCAAAAGGCAGGTTTCTTTTATGCCCACCACAATACAGATGATATTTCTATCTGGATAAGGTCAGGGCATCTTACTGAATGTTATAAAATATTTGGGTGCCCTATGATCAAAGTTTCTTTCCTGTAATGTAATCCATTTCTTATGGAAGCTTCATCTGGCCCTCTTCATGTCATTCCATGGGATTTGGGGTTTCAGTTGAACTTGTGCAAATGCTGCTGCTCTCACAATGAGATATAACTCCTTGGTCTTACAACCACTTACCTCTTCTAGGCCTTCCTTACATCAAGTGGCCTTTTTATTTCTATGGTCTATGAGATATTTATTTAAAATAAAGTAATTTCTCATATTTGATTTTAATAAAATGAAAATCATCATTTTCCTTACAACTATAGAGCACTAATGAATAAAATACTTATTTATATTCTGAAGAGGTATGAAATGACCATTTTTTTCTCCGTTTTCATTGATAAGGAAACTTAACCTCAAAGAGAGTAAATATTATAACCAATGATATCCTAACAATAATGGAGATGATCTGTGCCTTAAAATCAGATATATTGTCTTCAAAATCCAGTACTTAAAATAAAAGTTAATGTTTCACTTCAATAAATAACACATGCATGAACTAGACACTCAAAAAGTACAATTGAACTCCTTGCCACCCCTACTACACAGCCAATTAATTCATCACTCCCAGGTCAATACTTCTAACAGTTTATTGTGTATCACTGAAGAGATAATGTAGAATCATAGCAGCATATACATTTAAAAATTATTTTTATAAAAATGTCAGCATTGGGCGGCTGCCATGGCTCAGCAGGCAGAGCTCCGACCTGCCGTGCTGGAGGTCTGGAGTTCGATCCCTGGTGCCTTCTGCCCATATGCAAATTTAAAAAATAAATAAATAAAATAAATAAAAATAAAAATGTCAGCATTGAATGTACTTATTTCTTTCCCTGTCTTCTTTTTGCATAGATAGAAAGATAGATAGATAGATAGATAGACAGATAGACAGATAGTAGCTAGATTTCATAAAGGGTATATTGAAGATATTTAATAATTAATTTGGTTTTATTTAGTATAAAGTTGCTTCATATCTTTCTTTTAATTTCAAAGCTGGTCATTCCTAAGAGGAATTAGACTCCAGACAAACCACATAATATGAAAGATTTTCCTTTTCAGAAGGGTAAGTTTAGATTAAAATAAACATTAAATTGAAAAGAAAAGTCAACTATGCACATGAGTTTCATGAATTCATGGGTCCCAAAATTTCAAAAGATTTTCATGTCCTTTTTGACATCACTGAGAGATCACTCCCTTGAAAAGAATAAATACCTATTCTATGCTATTGCCCTGCTGCAGGCAGACTCATCCTTTTCCTATAAAATGGTTTATGTAGCCCAGAAACAATATGGTTAGAATAAAAACATAGTGATTGTTTGTAACTGCTTTGTTAGGTATGTGGTGATTTGGAACTGTTATGTTCCAAAACATATATGTTCAAACATGGCAGGAAATCATGTTCTAAAAACTAATCCATTTCTGTGAGTATATACCTATTATAAGTAGGTTCTTTTGATGTGGTTATTTCACTTGTGGTGTGGCACAAGGTAGGTCTTAATCCTTTTACTGGAGCCCTTTATAAATGGAGGATCCTTTTACTGGTGCCCTTTATAAATGGAGGGGAGAGAGAGAGAGGGAGAGGGAGAGGGAGAGGGAGAGGGAGAGGGAGAGAGAGAGAAAGCGATGGAAGCAAAATGCTGAAAACAATGAAACTGGAAGAGAAGGGAGAGACCAGCAGAGGTCACCATTATGCTTTGCCATGTGGCAGAGGACCCATGGATTACTGGTAGCTGGTCTTTGAGAAGAAAGTACTGCTTTGATGATGTCTTGATTTGGACATTCTCATGACCTCACTGTAAGCTAATAAATTTCCATTCTTAAAAACCAACCCATTTCATGGTATTTGCTTTGAGCAGTCTAGTGATCTAAAAAATGGTCTCTCAAACTACCTGAATGTGTCTATTCAGAAAAATGAAGTTTGAAGAGTTTGAAATTATATCAACTAGTTATGAAAATAAAATTACACATTTAGATGAATTAATTCACTATTACTGTCTAATATTCATAGTTAAGTGATGACAGCACTATACTTTTCCCCTTTACTATGTCCAGGCTTCCAGCAATGCCCAGTTGTATCTTTCTAATTATCTACTCATATTCAAAGTTTTCTTCATCATCAAAAAAATAATGAGAATTAAGTTAATAATGACTATTACCTTCTTGTATGGCAATTATTTCTAGTAAATCTGGGTTGAATCATGTAGCTTAGGTTTAAGCTTACCTTTCTCCTCTGTGATCTAATAGTTGGTATTTTACAGTAGCATGGGGAAAGGAGTTAAAGAGATAGTGGGAACTCCTGGTCCTCAAGAGAATGAACGGCTCTCATTTAACTGGGAACTTTGAAAGAGAAAGAAAAGAGAACCAGAGAGATGATATGAGTTTGTTTTTTCATCTTTTATGACACTGTAATGTGACCACTCATGCCCTGGGAAAATCAACATCCTGAGATTCTAAGAAATATTGCTATGTTGGTGAGAGGGGAGGCAATTATCATCTTTTCCTGCCTTACTAAAATGGCAAATACACCTAGTTAATTTATGATTCATCATGACATGAACTTTCTACCCTTTGGCTATGGAGTTGTTATTTTCACAATTGCATGACAACAGTTACTCCAGAATGCTCTGTGAAAAATAATCTGGTATTCATTGAGGAATGGAGGAACTTGTACTAGAAATTTTTCTTTTGGTCAGTAATGTTCTAAGATGATACTTTATCTAATAATTGTGCTCCTTCTCAACTGTTCCTTGGCCTTGGAGCATCAAGATTTTTATAAACTCCTCATATGTTGAATCTTAACCTCCTTTTATTCTTGAACACAAAAACAGATTTATGCTTCTTGATAATTTTCTTACCAAAATTGAATGAAATCCTTACTTAACTCTTCTGCTTGAGCTTAAATTTGCATTGTAGTTGATATAGCTCCTGAACACAGCATGATTATTCTCAGAGTCTTTTCATTTAGTTAAGGAGACTTTGCTATCAAAACAACAATAACAAAAACAGCAAAACAAGATACTCAGTATTAAACCATATGTTTAGAATATAATAAATTTTACAACACAAAATAGTCTCATTATTCAAAAAATTAATGGTCTTTCACATTGCCTATTGACACCAAGATGTTCAGCAGAGCACACTTCAGATTAGTCAAACAAAGCAGCAAACCAAAATGGAAAACAATGCTAATACACAATAATAAAAATTAATTATGTAATATAAAATGTGACATTCATGAATAGAATCATATTAAAATGTGTACCAAGAGGTCAATAATATTGTAACTGTGTATAAGGGAAATTTGAGATACCCAATTACGTGTATAAAACTACTCTCAATCATGTAAAATATTGTACAAAGTAAGAATAATTTTTGTCAAAAAAGGTTAAATATGGTCATTAAGTGTGGTTCTTCAGATGGATTTACTCTTTTTAATTCATTTTTCTGAATTTTATAACGTGCACATTTTATTCACACAATCAACTCATTCAAAACTGTTTCTTTGAGCATATTTTTAAAGCATTTTATTTCTAGTTTTCATAGTAATTTACAAGCTAAGTGATTAAGAACTTTTAATTTAAAGATGGTTATACTATATAATATTTTGATAATTTTCTCGAATTACATTCCCTATTAGCAGAAATGGGTGGAAATGAGAAAAGCATGGGTACGAACAGTTCAAAATTCTACAGATCTTCATATTATGTTCTGACATCCCATATTGCAGTCTCTGATTTTGATGAAGCACCCTGTTGTTCTGAGCTTTCCAGCTAATCTAACAGGAATTGAAGAAAAATGGTATAGCCACTTCTCAGAAATCACATTTGATGTATAGATTTGTCAGATGTAGAATCATTTATACATGCTTTAAATCCATCTCCTTAACCACTCTGAAATCCGCCATATTTAGAAGTTAATAGCCTGCTCACCTCTAAGGTAACATTCACAGTCACCGCGCATGAGTGTAAATCTGCTAAAACCAGTGTGCAAAGAGCTCACCCTACAAAGCTTAATTAAACAGGTCGATTTTCACCTACCGTATTTCAGGTCCATGACTATATCTAAATGGTGATAAATGAGCTTACATTAAAAAAAAATTGTCTTTCAACTTATTCTGAATATTTGTGGTATTAGGCAGTGGTCTACAACTATAGAACTAAATTTACACTTATGAAAGGTTTCCATACTTTACCTACTGAATTCCACCTATATTTGGGTCTAAATTCAAAATAAACTGAGACCCACAAATACCTAAGAAGTGCTCCCTTTGCCAGCTACTGAAGAAAATATATATGATCATGGGCACAATTTTTGGTACTGATCAAATTCAACTCGTAAAGGTAATTCAGGCAATTTCATTCATTGGTGCCTCATCATGACCATTGTGAATACTCTGCATAAGCAAGTTTCTGTTGCTTACAGTAGTGATGCAAGAGTCAATAAAAAATTGTAGCTAAACAAATATTTTGGTCAGTGCTTAATGTCATGTGCTAAGCTGTTATTCAATCTTTATTTAATTAATGTTTATTGTGTGTCTACCATGCTAGGTATTGAAAAAACAATATAAAGCGCACAAAAGCACTGTCCTCTTCTTGCTTACCCTATAATGGCAGATACAGGCAAAAAAGTAATTCTCAAATGCCAAAGTAAATTTAATGAGAAAAAGTATTGGCTTCTTGCTAGAACATAAGAGGATATCCTAGCCTAGATTTGTTGAAGATGGAAGGCTAACCTGAAGGACATGGTGTCTATTTTTTAATGAGAAAGAATATGTAGGATTGGCCAATAATCAGGAATGGGGCAATTATACCCAAAACATTCTTGTGAGAAGAAAGAGCAATGATGGAAATATAGATAGCATTTCAGGAAACTCTCAATAAATGACTATAGAAAAGGAAAAAAAGGGAAATAGTAAGACAAGTCATCAATTTTCATGATGTATCTACATTGTATAAAGTTAACATTGTATAATTTTTGGAAGTTTAATGTCTTATCATTTGTAAAGTTACCTCCCCACATGCATCATTCAACATGTTTTAAATTTGCATTATATGCTAGGCAGGATGTTGCAACTTTTAATTTGCTTGTAAAATAAATGAAGTGCTGGGAAATTAACCAAGTAAGTATAAAAATCTGAGTTTGAAGCCAGACTATCTGACTAAATGAGATATTGTTTCATTTAAATTCTCTCTTCTGCCTTAAAAAATCATAAAGAAATATTCATCTTCAACCTAAATTGCATATTCAGAATTTTGCATTAGGTTTAAATTTCACATAGTCCTAACATTAGAATGTACAAAGATGTAACTGCCTTCATTTTCTATAGTTGAACCTGACTTGACTTTAACAACTTCAATTTCCTATGGAATCATAAAACTTATTCTTGCCAATTCAATGTTTTTAGTCATTTCTACTTAAAATCAGAATGTCCCTTGGTTAATAATTGAAGTCTGCATTTCACAAACTTATGTCTTCCTTTTTACTAGGTTTATATCTAAGATCACAGAGATCTTATTTGTTAATCTGATGTCTGGGGCAATGCTTCCAGGACATTTAGCACTACACTGGCCTATTGGCCAGCACCATGGAGTGCAATCCCTTCTATTTGGCCCCAACTGCATTCATGGCTGATGACCAAGTTTCTGCCATTTGGTCAGGTACCCTTATCAGAGTTAGGATTCTTTTAGTATGCAGCTACTCAAGGACCTTCCCTAAATGTTTCAGAATCCCTTCTCCACACGTCTAGGAGAGAGGGCCTCTATAAAAGTGCTCTTTGTCCTGTACATGTAGGCATCTCACTGAGACTTTACCTTGTAGTGTCTTGAAAGACACGAAACTCTGTTAATTGGCATGCTGTCTCCTTCTCTGGCAATCTGAGAAATAAGTTAAATTCACCCTGTATTTTGGGTTTACATTAAATTACCTGTGGCTTTTGTTGTTTTGATTAATTCTAGGAATAAAATAAGGTGATTAATTCTAGGAATAAAATAAGGTGATTAATTCTAGGAATAAAATAAGGTAAAGGGACAGAAAGTACTTATCAGTGAATGTGTTTTCATTTATTTTTCTACCTCTTTTTAAATCTTACCCTCAAGTCCAGAAATAGTTCATATTTTCTCTCTGTGTGGAAGTAAAAAAAAGAATGTTCTTATGCAGTCAGGAATACAGTCCCAATTCATACATCAATGAATGTTGTAAATTTCTCAGGATTGCTGCTCTTGCTATTCCAAATCAAGATTTTTAGATTTTAATACTCTAATTTTTTTCTTTTCTCAAGCACCCAGATCCTGAAATTAAAATACCAGACTTTCCAGACTGTCTCTTCAAGGCATTTAAAAAGCTCCATTGATATATATTCATGTGATTTTGTTCTAGGTTGTATCTGATGATTTTCACAAAGCAATAAATGCTATAAAATTACTAAATGTAGAGGTGCGCAATAAATGTGTGAATAAAAATGTTCCTTTTTTTACTGAAAATGTCCTCATACATATGCTTCATCAATATTACCATGTTTAATATATCAATAAAGAATTATGAAATAAAGTATAGCACTTTATGGAAATTTAAGTTAGCAGTCAATTAACTATAGCAGTGTCTAGTCAAGAATATTAGCAAAAATATGAAGACACACTGTATATAAATATATATATGTAAATGCATATATAAATAAATGTATGTTTATAAATGTATATAAATAAGACTTTTTATATAACAAGCAATAGCATACAGTCAAAAAACCTTATTTTATCTATATGTCTGATAAATTATATTAAGCTATGCTCAGTTTTAGAAATTTTGCTACCAAGGAGAACTCAAATAAATGAAGAGAATATCATGCCTACATATTACATAGACAAAAGTTTGTGCTAAACGTGGCTAGGCAATTTAGGTTAGAGTTAATAATGGATGAAATCAAAATTAATTAAAAAAAAAAGTGGAAGCAGAATACAATTGGCTCTTTTTCCTTTGCTGCTAAATTTCTCTCCTTTTTTAAAACGTATTTTTTGAAATCCTTATGTCAAGTTAAAGACCGCCAGAAATTTGAGGAAGAAATGGGATATTTATCTAATAGGTGTGATTTAAGTATTCTTTAATTATTAAGCCCATTGATTCTTTACTTTTAATTTTCAATGTGTTTTCTGATACAATGTTGTGTAAGTTAGTTTTATATTGGGTTTCAAACAAGAAAAATCCAAGTGGTTTGAAGCCGATTATTGCTGGCATGAATTTCATTTTTAAATTTGCAATCACTTATGGTCACAAGAGATACAGTGCTGTTTTTTTAGAAATCACATTTTGGCTTAAAGCAAGGAAAAGCAGAGGGAAATTGAGTTCCAGATACAAATTCCCTGTAATAAGAAGAGCAGAATTTTAACTCTCATCCCCAACAAACTGCTGTTTAAATCTAACAAGAATTGGACCAAAATCAGGTATATAGTCATCTTTAGTTGTAAAAATTATTTGGAAAAATGGGAAAGAATGCTATGATTTGTTTAATTGTATTATGGTCTTCTATTTGGAGCTAATAACATTGATTTGGACTCTCTTAAGACAAAGACTAATGAACAAGGAATATCAAGCTGAAAACAAACAGATTTGACCACTAATATATTTTTGGATTCTGACTAATGATCTGGTCTTTATTGAAAGATGCTTTAAAGGAGCTGATTTATAATGTTTAAAATTCATGTATTAACTTTCCACAATGGTGCTGATATAAAATTCTCCCTTTCATGTTGAATTAAAATTGGATTGAACATGTTACAGATGGAAATTGGAGTAATTAATATAAAATATTTTCATTTATCAATGCTCAAAACTTTTAAGAAGATGCAAGTAGTGTAAAATGAATTTATTCTTTTTCCTTAAGGATGAAGAAGCACTACAGGATGTAATCCAAGGAATGCCTCTCATGTCAAAATAAGATCAGGTAGCAAAAGTGCTAAATTAAGACTGGATTAAATTAGACTCAAGAAGTGAAAAATCAGAGATTAATTACTTGTTCACAGGGAATTTTCATGTACAACTTACATTTATACTGAAGAAATGATTTCCTGTGTTTGAAGTAAGGAAATCAGAGCATAAACCATATGTGGTGCCCAAAAAGCAAGTCTCACCAAATGTGAAAAGAGTGAAATCATATAAAGCATCTTCTCTGAGCACAGTGGAACAAAGCTAGAAATCAACAACAGAAAGAAAATTCATAAATACATGGAAGTTAAAAGAGAAATTCTTTTAAAAAATGAATGTGTCCAAGATTAAATCACAAGAGGCATAAGAAAATTCCTAAAAATGAATAAAATGGAAACACAATATACCAAAATTTATTGGATACAGTGAAGACAGAACTCAAAGGAAAATTCATAGCTGTAAATGCCCACATTTAATAAAGCTCTCAAATCAATAACCTAACTTTGAACTTTGAGGAACTAAGAAAAGAAGAACAAGTCAATCCTAAAAATATAGGAGGAAGGAAATAATAAAAATTGGAACAGATATAAAAGAAATAGAGAACAGAAAAGCAATAAAGAGACTCAACAAAGCCGAAATTTGGTTCTTTGGAAAGATCAATAAAATTAACAAATATTTAGTTAGACAAAGAAAAAAGGTCTATGTAACTAAAATCAGAAAAGAAATTCAGATTTTAATATTGATCTTGAAGAAATTAAAATGATTATGAGAATGATATGAAAATTGTATGACAACATATCAAATAATCTGTAGGAAATGGAAAAATTACTGGAAATGCACAAATTACCTAACCTAACTCAAAAACAAACAAAAAAAAAAGCTCAACCAACTTACCATGAATAAAGAATAATCAAACCCCCCAACAGAGAAAAGTCAAGGGTCATTTGGCTTCACTTCTGATTCTATCAAACATTCAAACAAGTATTAACACCCTTCCTTCTCAAAACCTTCCAAAAAACTAAAGAGGGGGATCTCTTCGTTACTCATTTTATGAGGCTAGCGTTATTCTATTATCAAATCCAGATGAAGATGGCACAAGAAAAGAAAACTATAAACCAATTTCACTTAGGAATATAGATACAAACATTCTCAATGAAATACTGACAAATTCAATAATACAGCACATTAAAAGTGGGATTTACTAAGGGATGCAGAGTGGTTCAACACAAGAAAATCAATGCAATTCACCAAACCACATTAATGGAAAGAAAGAAAAAAAAATAACATGATTATCTCACCAGTTGATGGAGAAAAATAATTTCACAGAATCCAATACCTTTAATAATAGAGACATTCCTTAAAGTAGGAATGGAAGGTGAACTGCTCAACATGAAAAGGACATATATGAAAACCCCCGAGGAAACATTATGCTCAATAGTGAAACACTGAAATCTTACCCCCTAAAATGAGGAACAAGATAAGGAG